>CABHPQ010171058.1:22922-38065 GCA_902168405.1 Peromyscus aztecus
TCTCTCTCTCTCTCTTTCTTTCTTTCTTTCTTTCTTTCTTTCTTTCTTTCTTTCTTTCGACAGGATTTCTTTCTGTAGCCCTGGCTGGCTGTTAGCCTGGAACTTAGAGACCCACCTGCCTCTGCCTCCCAAGTGTGGTGACTAAAGGCTTGCCACACCACATCACAGCTATACACACAGACACACACACACACAGACACACACACACACACACACACCCCTTAAGCAGCCTTTCTGATGCATGTTGACAATATGGATTCACCTGCACAATGCAAACTCCCCCTCAGGCTCTAGCTCACTCACAACCCCCAAAAGTTCCTTATTTTGACCTATTAAATTTTGAAGAATGCTTGTACTTGAATGAGCACTGCCCGAGTCAAGGCACAAGGCACTTCCGTCTCCTAAAAGCTTCTCTTTCTCCTCTTCCGGTGAAGCCTGGCCACTCTGTCAATACCCAGGTGGCCCCATCTCCTCTCAACACTGTAGATGAGTTTTACCCCATATGGAATTTCCCATAAATGAAAACAGATGATAGGCACTATTTTTTGTGACCAGCTTATTTCACTCCTGACAAAACAGAAAACGGAGAGGCAGCTGCGTGTGAAATTCTGCTCTGACAATCTTCATTTTAGAATATAAATATTCAGAATAAAGTGTTAGGGAAATAGAGTTCGGTGTGTGTGTGTGTGAGAGAGAGAGAGAGACAGAGACAGAGACAGACAGAGAGAGACAGAGAGAGAGACAGACAGAGACAGAGAGAGGTGGAGGGGTGGGGAGAGAGAAAGGGAGGTTAACTGACTGACTAGCCTGGGTCAAAATAGAAAACATTTCTCATGTAGCCCAGGCTGGCCTCAAACTCCTTAGGTAGTCAAGGACAACCTTGAACTTCTGATACTTTACCTATGGAATGCTGTATGCGGTACTAGGAATTGAACCCAGGGCTTTGTGCATGTTAGGCAAACACTCTACCAATTTGAGCTATATTCCAGCCCTGAAAATATGTCTCTTACTGTGGATTATAAACAAAATGACTAAAAAA
This sequence comes from Peromyscus aztecus, assembly GCA_902168405.1. Classification (NCBI taxonomy): domain Eukaryota; kingdom Metazoa; phylum Chordata; class Mammalia; order Rodentia; family Cricetidae; genus Peromyscus; species Peromyscus aztecus. The sequence continues at coordinate 23,962 of CABHPQ010171058.1, forward strand.
GCAGCCAATTCATCCGGGGTTGCAGCTCTGTAGTAGACCACATACCAAGCATGGTCCAGGTCTGGATTCAATCACTTGCACCACCACAGCACAAAGAACAGTAATTCTTTCCCCTTCTTTCTCTTTTTCATCTGGATTCCTGTTGGGAGCACAAAGGTCCTTGTACCCAAGATCTCCAAGGAAACTAGAAATGTTAAGCATACAAGATTGTCCTCTCAAAGGAAGGGGTGTAAAAATTTGTTTTTCCACCCAGAAAGTTGGGGGTTGGAGGTGATTAATAGCCTGGTGATTTTGGTTATCTGTTGGGCCAGGCCATATCAAGCTTCCATAACCAGGACCAGAGGTGGCTAATAGTTCAAATGACCTCTACAGTTTCTGTATGACAGAGACTACTAAAGACGCTTCCCTAGGCCCTTAAGCTAGTACAGACAGCCTATCTCTAGAACCCATCTTCTTGGAAGAGATGACACATACTTTGAGTTGAGTTCCAATGTGATTATGTCTCCTTGTGCTGACCGCAGGCTTTGTGGGGACAGGGGCATGATTTGTTCACGTCTGCAGTCTCTAGCTTCTACAGGTGTTGGCATGTCATGGGCATCAGTAAATACTGACTGAATAACCAGTGAGCCCCAGGGTTCTGGGTGGCAGGGTTGTAATACGTCAGCTTTATTCTGTTCCTTTTTGGTTTCTTGTTCTGAACCTCCCTGGAACCTCAGCTTCAGTGTCCCACAAGCTCCTCCAGGTCTCCTCTGTCCACCCCGGTACCAGTACTGTCATTGTGTCTCTTCCTGCAGCCACAGAAGGGTCAATGACTGTTATCTGTTAGAAAGTGACACTATGCCTTCATATTCATGACCTTTGTCCTTGAGCTAGCTGCCCCCATCTTGCCTTAGTTCTGTGTTTATGGACCTTGGAGGTGTGAGGGCCTATGCACACATCTGTATGGGGGGTGCATTCATAGCATTACAAATACTAAGTTACGAACTCTCTATCAGCAGTCTTTCAAATCCTGCCTTCTCTTTGCAGGAGGTCACGTCTTGACAACTATTACGAGTGTGCATGTGCATGCATGTGGGGGTGGGCATACATTCCACTGCACATGTGTGGAGGTCAGAGGACAAGTCTCTGGCATTGGTTCTTGTGGTGGTTTGAATGAGAATGGCCCCCACAGGCTCATGTTTGAATGTTTGGTCCCCAGCTGTTAAGAGTGTTTGGGGAGGATTGGGAGGTGTGCGTTTCTTGGAGGAGGTGTGACACTGGGAGTGGGATTTGAGGCTTCAAAAACCCATGGCATTCCCAGTTATCTATCTGTCTGTCTATCTATCTATCTATCTATCTATCTATCTATCTATCTATCTATCTATAGCTCTCTCTCTATTTCAAGATGTAAGCTCTCAGCTACTGCTGTAACACCATGCCTGCCTGCCTGCTGCCATGCTTCTCACCATGATGGTCATGGATTCACCCACTGCAACCGTGAGGCCACAATAAACTCTTTCTTCTGTAAGTTGCCTTGATCATGGTGTCTTCACAACAATAGAAAAGTAACTAAAACAGTTCTCTCCGTCCACCTTTATATGGGTCCTCGGATTAAGCACAGGTCACCAGGCTTACACAGTAAGCACTTTGTCCCATCAACCATGTCACTAGACCCAAGGCAAATGGGTTTAAAGAGTGAGTGCCAGGACTCGGGAAGGGAGGAAGTGTTTGTGTTTCCATGCCCTTCAGTTCAGCAACTTCGATCCTCAGTGTTTTTCCTGTATAGACAAGTGTACTCTGACAGACACCACAGTGTGGTTTAGAGTGAGGGAAAGACAGGAAACAGCCTAAGTCTCTACCAGTAAGAGAGTGACTAAATATCCATTGTGTTAGTCAGCTTCCCAGGAGTGCAACAGCAGCTGAGCTAGTCAACTCGGGAAGAGGGATGACTTCTTCCAACTCACGCTGGAGAAGAGTCCGCAGGTCCATTGGCCCTGGACCTTGGAGAGAGTAACACTAAGCAAAGCTTGACCTAGACATGAAGGAAGGGAAAGAAGAGACCCAGGCCCAACAATACTCACCAAGGGAAGTTTCTTGTTCTTATTTTCATTTGTTTGTTTGTGTTTTTAGAGATGTGACCCAAATGCACAAGAGAATTCACAAAGAGGAAAATTTACAATTTACGAAAAGGAAAGACTTGTTTTTGCTCATGGTCTCAGAATCAGAACATCACAGGAGGAAGGCACATGGCAGAGACTGTCTAATTCAGGAAACAGCAGAGAGGAATGGTCCACGGACCAGGTAGAACCTTCAAAGGTGCATCCCCTGTGATCTACTTCCTCCAGCTCTTTCCTGCCACCTCCCCAAATAGTGCCACTGGCTGGGGACCAAACACTTAACTCTCCTGACCTAAAACCTGTAGGCCCCACCTCTTGTAAGTGATGGTCAGTCTGAATTGTCAACCTGATGTGATCTAGAGCCACCTGGAAGATGGACCTCTGGCTGGGTTGTCTTGAATAGGTTAGTTGCCATGGACGGCACCATTTCCGGGGCTGGGATCCTGGACAGTAAGAAGAAAAAGTGACCTGAGCACAAATGTTTACCTCTCTCTCCTTCCCGAGATACAGCGTGACTGACTGCTTCATGCTCCTGCTGGCTTCGTGGCTTTGTGAACCAAAAGCTACTCTTCCTCCCTTACCCACTCTTATGGGATACTTTCTCACAGCAACAAGAAAAAGACAGCTCTGTCACCTCCCCAAAGCACTGCAGAGAAGATATTTAACATGGGCCTTTGGGGCCAATCCAGATCCAAATGCCAGTGCCTGGACAGTGGGCCGGCATGCTGCCAGCAGTGGTGGAGGGCTGTCTATGGTGGGTAGCAGACCTTCTTCTTAAGTGCTGGTGAGTACCCAGTGAGCTTCGTGGGCCACACGGTCTCTGTTGCCTCTACTCAAACCTACTAAGGTTGTGCTAAGGCAACTGTAGGTGATGTGTGAATGAATGGCTGTGGCTGTTTACCAATAAAACTTTATTCATACTTGATTAGTTTTAGAATCAAGATGCCAAGACCATTTTTTTTTTCTCATTTAAAAACAGCAGAAGAGCAGATGGGCCACCAGACTACAGTTTGTTGACACAGAGAAATGGCCAGTTGTTGGTGAGCACTTGAGTTGCTTGGGGGTGAAATGTATATGTAAGCATTGTGTGGATTATTCATGTGTGCAGGCACACGTACAGAGGTAGTTATCAAAACATCACCAGTCGTGACTTCTGAGATTTCACATGACTTCCAGTACATTTCCGTACTTTTCTGCATAGCTTCAACTTTTTAATTGAAGATTGTGGCATCTTTGCTGATGTCATGCTTTGAGAGCCGTAGTGGCATGTGGCATGTCTGTAGCTCCCAAAGTGGTAGGTGTCACGTGACTCTGCTGATCTTGTCTGGGCTCTCACCTGGGCTGGCTGTTTCAGATTGGCTTTAGTTGGGCAACTAGGGCAACCTTGCTCTCCATGTCTCTTTTCTTCGAGGGAAAGCCCAGCCCTGAGACATTTTCCCTGCAAAGCAGAAGTACAAGTAAGTCCAACCATAAGACTGAACAGGCTCTTGGTCCCTTGCCGGATACTAACATCCATTGGCCAAGACAAGCCCTACCGCTGAGCTCAGAGCCAAGGAGAGAGAGGTCACTCATGAGACCAGTGGAAAGGGACCTGGATGAAGGAAAGGGTAAGAATTGTGACCGTCAGTGCAGACATGCATGCTTTTGCAGTCAGCAAAAGCAGGGATGTCGGAAAGAAGTAGGGTGGCTACCCAATCTTCCACCTGCCTCCACTATGTCGTACAAGTGACAAACACCCACAGAAAGGACAGTGACTTTATCTCAGCATCCCAACAAACCTCAGAGGGCCTCCTTGGCTCTAATTGGACCACAGAGCTGTCTCTGGACTCATCAGAGGCTAGGACCTTGCTGAACACTGATTGGCTACCCAAGAATCATCTTCTGTTCTGATTGGTCTTCTTGGCACCATCCCTTGTTCCCATTGGTCACCCCAGCATCATCTACTGTTCTGATTGGTCATCCCAGCATCAGCTTCTGTCTGGTTAACTACCTTGGCATCACCTACCATTCTGATTGGCCACCCTGGCATTACTTGCCCACTCTGCTGAAGGGGGCATCAATTCTATCCGTAGGGATGAGAACTGAGGGGATGGTTTACTGCAGGCATATTAATGGCATGTCCCATAGCAGGTGTCTGACTTAGGTTAGACAACCCCAGCAGCTGGCCTGAGGCATACACCGTGGTGAAAGTGGTTCACCTGGAGGGTGACCACAAGGGACACTAGGGAGGAGGTAGGAAGTGAGTAGAGAGGTGAGAAAACCGGTTCAGTGAGCATTATGAGCAGGATGATGCTAGGGGAAGTAGGACTGCCTGGGTACCGCCCTGAGCCTGCACACACACAGACACACAGACACACACCGCAATTTCCTGGGATGTAAGTAACCTGAGACACTCACCTGCCATTTCCATTCACAGTTGGTTGAGGGCTGTTCCTGGGGACATTGTGGCCTGCCTTGGTGCAGGTGGTCTGTGGCTCAGGCAGAGAATCACAGGTGCTTCCAGCAGGAAGTTGATAGTGGCCAGTACTGGGGACACAGATGCACCAACTCCTATGACACTGGCTGATTTCATTCTGTGAGTTAGTTTGTCCTAACCCTGTGACAAACATCTGAGGGAAACATGTCTCGAGCTGTGGGTGCATCATTCCCCGGGCTAGGATCCTGAACCGTAGAGAGAGAAAAGTAGGAATAATCTATTTGGGCCTGGTGTCTCAGAGGGTTCAGTCCACCATAGTTGGGGGAGGTTATAATGGAGCAGAGTGGTTCTCCTCATGACACCCAGGCAACAGAGACAGAAACTGCCAGTCGGCGGGGCCTTGCAGCCCACAGGCAGGGCCGGTGTCCCTTCGGTTAATCCTTTGTAGAAATGCCTCACAGACACACCCGGACACGTGCTTTCCTAATTTGATAGGCATCTCTTGATCCAATCAGACTGATTATCAAGAAGCATAGCCGCCTGCACACTGTGTTCCAGGCAAGGAAACCAGAGGTGGGGCCTCTGGACAGAAATCCCAAAGAGGAAGTGTGGCCCAGTGGTGCCAGCACACTGTGGGGAGGGGGGCGGGTGTAGGCTGGTCTCTGCTTTGCCAGTTCTAGGCAGAAGGATGTGGACACCGTTTTTTAAATCTCTGGGCCTCGTGGCAGTCCACAGGTTCTGAAGGGACTAACTGAGCACCAATGAGCAGTTTGTTTATATGATAAACATGTGGGAAGGTTCCAAGAACTGAGAGCTACAGGGTTGATAACAGTCTGGAACATTCCTGTGAAGAATGTCCAGATGCTCCAAGACAAGGAGAAGGGAGAAGACACCGTGGGAGAGAACTGAGTCAAGGCTGAGGACACGGGTGGACCAGAGGGACAGTGAAGGACATCACCAAAATGAGCAGCACAGATGCTGGTTACAGGCCGAGAGGGGACCCAAGAGCAGCCTGGAGCAGGGTAGCCACGCTGTGTGGGGGACCTGCCACGTCCCCTTTCAGGAAACCTGGTACCACCTTCCGATCTTCTTGCAAAATAGCCAGAAGGTGAGGTAGGGTGCTGCCCTGCTCACAGCTCAGCTTCGGGGGTCTTCATGCTTCCTTTCCTGGGGACCAACCTGTCTCAGCTCTGTGACAGTTATGATGGAAAATCCAACCAAGTGGCCTAAGGAAATAACCCAAAAGTCCAAGTAAAGGGGTGGGCGGCAGACCTGGCTGCATCCCCAGAAGGAGTGCGTTTATTCATTATCTATTCCATGTGGAGCTGCAGTCTGGCAAGGCTCAAACGGGGCCAGCTGCCCCTGCTCTTCTTGGTGTCGGGTTAAAACAACAGCCACATTCATTTTGCTGATGATTCAGCAACTAGGTCAGAGTTCAGTGGGCTCAATTATCTCCGTTTCACTTGGTGTCAGCTGGAATGACTCAGGGCTGGCAGTGGGAGTCATTTGAAGACTTGCTCAAGTCTCAGTATTATCTGGGCAGTTCCAAACTTCAGTCCCCATTGTCCCTGGGCTCCTCACGGCATAGTGGCTCCAGGCTAGTGGACTGGCTGCTCACAGGTCACTCGAGGATCTCAAAACATGTGGAGAACTGGGCATGGCAGCGCACACCCGGGACCCAGAGGAAGAAGAGGCAGGAGGTCTGCACGGCCAAGACCAGACCTGGCTACAGAGTGAGGGAAGGGCGCTGAAAAACTCCGATATTCAGCTCAGCTTTAGAAGGCACAGCGTCATTTCTAGCACATTCTATCCATTGAAGAGTCACTGAGTCTAGCCATGGTGAAGAAGGGGAAATGAGACTCCCCCCCCCCCTTTTTTTTTAATGAGATTCCATGAAGAATGGGAAATGTTTTAACAGAAAAATGTTTGGACCCTGGCTCTCACTGACAGTTGGAGATACAATGGATGGGCAGTACAGCATTATGTTGGAGGAGGAATGAAGTGGGGGTGGTGAAGGCGTCTGAAATACCTCCTTCTGGGGGTGCGGGGTGCAGCTCAGTGGGTCCAGGGCTTGTCTAACATGCATGATGTCCTGGGTTTGATTCTTAGCACCGCATAAACCAGGGCTAACGCTGCACGCCTGTAGTCCCAGCACTCAGGAGGCTGGGGCAGGAAGGCCAGAATGCAAGGCCGTCCTTGTTACTATATTAGTTACTTTTCTTGATGCTGCCTCAAAATATCTGACAATCATTCTAAGGAAGGAGGAGCTTGTTCTTGCTCAAAGGTCCAGGGGTCTTGTGCCAACCACATGGCTCAGCAGGGAAAGGTATTGCCATCAAGCCTGACAACCTGAGTGCAATCCCCAGGACTCACGTGGTGGAAGGAGAGAATTTTGGAAAGTTGTTCTATGACCTTCACACGAGTGCTGTGGTACATACACATGCATACATATGCACTAGATAAGTGAATGAATGGATGTATGAATGAATTCCTGGGTACAGTCCATCACAGAGGTAGGAACTTGAGGCAGCCAGTCCACAATCAGGAAGCATAAGAGCAGTGAGTGCTGGTACTTGGCTTGCGTTTTGCTCTTTTTTTTGTTTTGTTTTGTTTTGTTTTAATGAAACTTAGAACCTCATCCCAGGTAATGGCACTGCCCACAGTGAGGATGGGCACCTCCCCTGATCCCAGGGAACGGTGCTGCCCACAGTGAGGATGGGCACCTCCATTACCTAGTCAAGAGAACTCTTCACAGACACATACAGAGATTTTGTCCTCATTAGATTGCAATCAGTATAAATGACATCAGCCACATAACGAACTCCAGGCCAGCCTGAGATCTACGAGATCCCCTTTCAAAACAACAAACCTGGGAGATAGGTCTTCCAGCACAAAGCAGGCTTGGAAATTGACCCCTTTGTGTTATGGTTCAAGTCAGGCTCTGTGTGGAAGGTGAACACAGCCTGGTTGCACCAACAGTTATTTCAGGATGCTTGGTATTAGCCGGGTTATACAAAACAGTCACCCTTTTGGTTGATCTTAGCCCTGTGATGCTATGATCAGTCACTTTCTGGACGTTTGGTATTAGCACAGTGATATTAGCAGTGAGCTCTGGAAGGGTGTACAAGCCCAGTTAAACTAGGAGCCCCCACTGAGATGGTTTCTCAATGCCTAGTTATACCATCATCAGCCCAGTTCACAAGCATTTGCTTTCAGGATGGTTGAGACAGTCCCAGCTTCCAGCAGTCACTTTCTGAATGGACTGTATCAACTATTCACTGTGACATTTACCTGCTCAATGACTGATACTAATTCAATCACACAATCACTTTATTATTATTATTATTATTTGGTTTTGTTTCCCTTGCTTCAAGACAGGATCTCACACTGTAGCCAGCCTGGGCTGGTGCTTCCTGTGAACTGTATCTGGGCTTGAATCATGATCCCCAGCATTCTCCTCTCTTGCTTCTCTTTTTCTACTCTTCTTGTCCTTCTATTTATTCTCTCTGCATGCCAACCCCGCCTATCCTTTCTCCTGCCCAGCTATTGGCTGTTCTGCTGTTTATTAGACCAATCAGGTGTTTTAGGCAGGCAAAGTAACCCAGCTTCACAGAGTTAAACAAATGCAACATAAAAGAATGCAATATCTTTGCATCATTAAACAAATATTCCACAGCATGAACAACTGTAACACATCTTTAACTAATATTCTACAACAAATATTATGAGCGATTCTCTTGATACAATTTTAAAAAGTTTTAAATTCTTTTATTGTATGTGTATAGGTGCTTTGCCTGCATGTATATCTGTGCACCGTGTGCATGCTGAAAGGACCAAGCAGACGCCATAACGGGCTGCTCAGTCTTCTCTCAGAGATCAGGTCTCAATTTCAGTTTCCGGAGACTGAGCAAGCAGTTTCTGGGAGGGCCATGAACAAGACAATTAATCACTGATGTCCCTGCCAGCAGGGACAGAGATAGGACCCACCGAGCCTGGGCCACTGTGCCAGCCCCCACAGTCAGTAGTGCTGGGCCAGCCAGTCTCCATGGCAGCTCAGGACAAAGCCTGGGCCACTGTGCCAGCCCCTATAGTATGTGCTAGGCCAGCCAGTCTCCATGGCAGCTCAAGGACAGAGCCTGGGACTTGTCTAGGCCTGCCCAAAAATGTAACCTCCAACTAACCCTAGCCAATTAAAAGTTACTAACATGATTGCCACTCACATAAAACAATCCTGAGTCTGTTCCTATGTAGTCTGTAGACCCCAAATCCCCTCTTGCTTTACAAACCCTGCCCCATTGCTACTCAGGGTCTCTCCTGCTCTGCTGCTCAGATTGCTACTCAGGGTCTCTCCTGTCTCTCTCTGCTCAGATGGATGGGGAGTCCCAAGTTAACTTGAAATAAAAAGACTCTTTGCTTTTGCATCAGATTTGGTCTCTTGATGGTCTTTGGGGGACTCTGGGTACAACACATGCAATGTCCTTGGAACACCGAATAGATCCCAGAATTGGAGTTACAGATGGCTATGAGCTGCCATGTGGGTTCTGGGACTTAAACCTGGGTGTTCTGAAAGAACAGCCAGTGCTCTTAACCTCTGAGCCATTCCTCCTGCCCTCTTATCACAAATCTGATAGATTATAAAACAGATTAAAAATCTTTGAAACATACAAATTACTACAATTCAAGATGGAGAAATAACTAACTTAATTTACTTATATCTATTAAAGCAATGGAATCAATAATTAATAATATCAAAAAGAAAGCAACAAGGTTGGGGCTGGCAAGAGGGTTCAGTGGGTAAAGGTGCTTGCCTCCAAGCCTGATGACTCGAGTTCATTCCCTGGGAGGAAATGGGAGGGGAGAACTGATTCCCAACAGCTGTTCTCTGGATGCAAGCACAAAATGAATAAATACGACTTAAAAATTGTTAAAGGTCCAGATGGTTGCAATGGTGAATCCTAATAAACATTTAAGGAAAAAATGATGCCAGCTATCTATGACACTTTCCAGAGAATAGTAGCAAAATAGTAGTACCCAGAGTCCCCCAAAGACCATCTAAGTGATTCTGTGAGACTGCTGTTACTCTAACACCAGAACCAAAAATGACATTATAAGAAATGGACACTGCAGATCAGTATGTCTCCTAAGCACAGACACAGAAGCCCTCAGCAAAGTGTTCAAGTCAGATCCAATTTCGTATGGGAATCATAAGCTGCCATCCAGCAGGATTTATCCCAGCTGTGTAAGGCTGATTCAACAGTTGGAAGTGAATTAACGCCTTCCTTCACATCCACAGGCTGATGAAGAAAACATCTTATCATGCCCAGTGAGTCAGAAGGAACATTTTACAAAAATCCAATGTTCATGATAAGAAAAAAAAGGGTCACTAAAATCTCTCAGAAACTAGGAATTGAGTGTGGGAAAAAGAAGAAGGAAGAGAGAGAGGAGGAGGAGGAGGAGGGGGAGGAGGAGGAGAGAAGGAGACAATGATGACTAAGAGTAGAATGAAATTTCTTCAGCTTGATAAGGAACGTCTGCAGAAAGCCCCACAGCTAGCATGTCACTCACTGGCGAGATTCTAGATGCCCTTTCACACAAGATCAGGAACAAGGCAACAGTGTCCCTTCCCCCACCTCAGCATCACACCAGATATCCTGTCTAATGCAAAAATACAAAGGGGGCCAGTTGTGGTGGTGCACGCCTTTAATCCCAGCAAGTGAGAGGCAGCGGAAAGCAGTTCTCTGGGAGTTTGAGGGCAGCCTGTTCTAGGTAGAGAATTCAGGCCACCCAGGAGACCCTGTTCAAGCAAGCAAACAAATAAAGTAACAAAAACAAACAATAAAAAGAAACAAAGGAAGGAAGAAAGACAACTTGAGAAGGAAGAAATTAATATTATTATATTTTAAAAATCTGGGCACTTGAGAGATGTCTAAGTGGTTAAGGGTACTGGCTGCTCTTCCAGAGGGCCTGGGTTCAATTCCTGGCACCCATATGAAGGCTCACGATCATCGATAACTCCAGTTCTAGGGGGAATCTGAGGCCCTCATCTGTCCTTCATGGGTACTGCACTCATGTGGTACACATACACTCATACACGCAGGCAAAACATTTAAACACATACAAATAAATAAATCTTTTTTTTTTTTACTCCTAAAAAGTCAACAACAATAAACTCCTAGAAGTAGTGGCTGTTTGAGGCAGAGATGCATGATATAAGATTAGTAAACAAAAAGTCAACTGCTTTCCTGTAGGCCGGGCATGAAATGTTGGGCTTGCAATTAAACACACAAAGCTAGTCACATTTGTAGCAGAAAAGGAAGGCGTTGTGCTTCACACCAGCATCCCAGAACTTGGGAGGATGAGAAAGGAAGACCTGACATGCATTTGAAGGGCCAGCCTGGTGCCATATAATGAGATTCAGGATAGCCTGAACAGCACAGCAAGACCTTGTCTCGAGGAATTAAGGGAAGGAAGCGGGGGAGAAGAGGTGCTGACAGACTGCAAATAAGATCTACAAGTGGCAGTTTACAAGGCAGAGCACATGAAGAGAGTGGCTAAAATCCAAAACTCAACAGCACCAAATGCCAGAACAGATGAAGCACAACCGAACGGATGTGTTGTCTAACCGCTTTCTAAAATACTCCATGTTTGTATCCATATATTAGGGCTGCTCTCAGCCTTGCTCAGACAAGCTTCCTCTTGCAGTGGGCAGCAGCTAACACAGACTCATAACTGGTCCAAGTGCGAGAAGGAATGACTGTTGCGTGCTCAGCCCTCCACAGGTCATCTCTGTCACTGCGCCCAAGGCGGAAAGAATGTACATGGAAAGAGGTTGGGGAAAGATGCTGTGAAACACCATCCTCTGGACACCACATGGCCTTTACACTCAGGGGACTACAGCAGCAATGGTTGACCTGCACAAGACGGGGCCCTTCAAACACTCCATGATAGAGGAGAGTAAATCCTGGGAGATCCAGTCTCTCTCTGGGGAACCATTGGTAGTTAGTGGCTACCAGAGGGGAGGGGTTATTTGCTTAGTGGTATAGCCACTGGTTAGCTGTCCACGCCCTGATAAATACTCCCAACCATGCTCATGCGAGAACCTTCATTAAACTCAGTGGGTCACAAAAAAAAAAAAGACATGAAACTGGGAGGGGCTACAATAAAGAAGGGGTTCACTGGGGGGCTCAGAGAGGCCCTGGAGAATATACCTGCATAAAATCACCAACTAATACATTTTGTTACATTTATTTATTTATTTATTTATTCTCAGGGAAAGAGTGCATGCCACAACACATGTGTGGAGATCAGAGGACAAACTGAAGGAGTTGGTTCTCTCTTTCCACTCGTGCCAGGGATCGAACTCAGGTCATCAAGGTTGGCAGTAAGTGTTATTAGATGAACCACCCCACCAGTCCTGTTCTGTGGGTTTTGATGAATGCATGATGTACGAACCTATATAGAGATGGAAGGAGTGAACCGGCTCCACAAAGTAATTCTCTGCCTTTCACATGCCTGTGATGGCACACATGCACCTCCCTCCAACAATAACAAACAAAATAAAGGGTTGTAGAATATTATTTTAAGGTGTGTTACTTTTGTTTGTGCTCTGGAACATTTGTTTAATGGTGCAAAGATGTGTTTGATTAAGTAAAATTCACCTGCGGTCAAGAGGCCGAGTTAGCAGCTAGCTGACAGCTGACGGGAAGTGGCAGGGAGGAGCCAGGGGGAGAAGGGTTTCTAAGGAGGGGCGAGGAGACGCATGAGGGCTTTTTGGAGGGCGTGAGCAAGGAGAGGAGGTGAGCTACTTGCTATTCAGCCTCTCTGAAGAGCAGAGTTCTACCTTAACCTTTGAATTTTGAGTTCTTTAGTGGGACAGAGATTTAGTTAAGTTCCCTTGGTAGCTTTTGAAAGAGTCAGAGCCTGAGGGAACAGAATTCCCACCAGCTATGGCCCTTGCGGCTTAACCACTGCTGGTAGCGGTGGAATTGCAGTTGCTGTTTCAGACAGCTGTGGCTTAAAAGAGACAAACAAAAAAAAAAAAAAAAACAATAAATTAAAAAAAAAAAAACACTGTGCCAGAGGAGAGTGAATATTAGCACCGAGTCATTGATAGTACCACATTGATTTAACAAAATGCTCCACTCTATGCAGAGTGATGCTAACTGGGGAGAGTGTGTGTGAAGTCTATGTTTGAGTTAGCTTGTCATCACTGTGACAAAGGACCCGGCGTAACTTCAGCAAAGATTTGTTTTGGCTCATCGTTGCAGACATTTCTGCCCAAGTCTTGGCTTGCTCCATTGCTTTTGGGCTTGTCCAGCTGAGCTGGTGAGATTCAGGCTCAGTATGTTTGCATTTGACGGTAAAAGGGCAAGGTGGAGGAAAGCTGTTCACCTCAAGGCAGCCAGGAAGCAGAGAGAGAGAGAGCAGCAGGCAGCAGCCAGGGACAAATCTACTCTTCCAAGGCGCATCCCTGGTGACTTACTTCCTCTGGCCAGGTCTTGCCTCCTGGAGTCCACCACCTCCCATTTGCGCCATCAGACAGGTCAGTCCAGGGAGCAGGTCAGAGGTCACCTCTCAGTGACCGTGTCCACAAATTGGAGACCAAGCTGCAGCACGTGAGCTCTTTGAGGACTCTTCCCATGCAGACCATTGCAGTACTACATGCTCAATTCTTTGCTTCTCTTGTGTGTGTACATACATGTGCAGGTGCCTGTTTGTGCAGGTGTACATGCCTGTGGAGTGGAGAAGTCAAGTGTGGGTGTTGCTCCTCATGAACAGTCTGCTTTTGTTTGTTTGTTTGTTTGTTTGGTACTGAGCATTCAGCCTGGGTCCTCATGCATGCTAGGCAATTGCTCTACCATTAAGCTATGGCTCCAGCCCTCACCTCGTTGCTTGTGTTTTTGAAGCAGGATCTCAGGTAGCCCGTGTTGACTTCCGATTTGCTAGGATGACCTTGAACTTCATCTGCCTCCATTTCCCCCTCCATTTGCAATCCTGCACAGAGATTACACGCATGTGCCACCTCACTGAGGTCATGTAGTGCTGGGGACTGAACCCAGGGTCTCACTCATGCCAGGCAGGTACTCTACCACCTGAACTATATCTCCGGCCCCATCTTGGTTTTTGAGACAGGGAGCTAGGCCTCACTGATCAGTCTGGATTGGCTAGCTAGCAGGCCTCAGGGATCCATCTCTGCCTCCCCATTACTGGGATTACAAGCGTATGCCACGGCTTGTGTGTGGGATGTATGTGTGTGTGGTGTATGTGCACATGCGTGTGCATTGGGTGTCCTGCTCTATCAGTCTCCACTTTATTCCCTTGGGAAAGAGTATCTCGCTGAACCTAGGTGAGGCTGTCAGCCAGAAATCCCCCACAAACCTCCTTCGTCCACTTCCCACAGTGCAGAATTACGGGCAAACTCAGCTTTTCACTCCGATGCTGGGATCTAAGCTCAGGCCCTCAAGCTGGTGCAACAAGCGCTCTTATCCACTGTGCCCTCTCTCCTGCTCCACTCTCAGCTTTTTACGTGGAGCTGGGGCTCACACTCAGATCTGCTGAGGGGATCAAACTGAACATTCTCCCCAGCCCTATG
>CABHPQ010171059.1:0-11862 GCA_902168405.1 Peromyscus aztecus
TGGTTGGTCACATCATAGGGGATCAGAGATCTCAGGTGGGATTTGGGATTGTGTATCACCCTTAAGACCCACCCCCAACCACAGAGATCCATGTGAAAAGTTCCATAATGTCCCTAAACAGCACCACCATCTCGGGACCAGATATTCAAACATGAGTCTGCAAGGGACATTGCACATTCAAAAGAGACCAGCAGGTGAGCGTTCTACCAACTAAACTCTATCCCCAGCCCCTCAAATATATATCAATAGCGTCCACCTCTCTAGAACCAACTGGGTGTTTTATAATTTGCTTCAGTTGTCCCATCCAAACACTAACCAGACTGTACCCTGCTTAGCTTCTGAGACCAGAGGAGATCAAACGTGTTAATTTAATCCACTCACTACTTGGAACTGGGGAAGACTTCACAAGTGAAGGTCTTAGTACCGTAAACATGACTCAGGTCAGATAACTGTGTTTCGGGATCCACCATCATGTGACCAGCTGCTGCATGCTACCGCTACCCTGCTTTCCCCAAAGTCATGGGTACCGGGGATACTCACACTTCTGCTCCACTTGGCTGTAAGTCAGAAGCATCCATAATCCCCCTCAGGGTGAGTAATTTGCGATACGGGCTCACATGGAACTCAGGGAAACACATGAAATGACAGGTTTGCTGGTTTATGGTAAAGGAGATTGTAACAGATGCATATAAACAGGCAGGTGAAGAGGAGCATAGGCTAAGATATTGGAGAGGGATGCAGTCTCTGTGCCTTGAAGGAGGTTACCTTCTTCCCAGTACTTCATTATATTCATTGTATTCTCTCTGAGACCCTTTATTTGGAGTTTTATCAGGGTTCCATTACATATACATTGTAGATTAAATCACTAGACACCAGTGACTAACTCAGCCTCTAGACTGTCTCCTTCTTGGAGGTTGGGACCGAGACTGAGACTTGTGCAAATCTTTAATAACATAGCTGGTCCCTCTTTACATCAGTTGCATTTTCCCAAGGGTCACCTCATTAGCATAAACTCTGCTCTGATTGCAAAGAGATTTATACTGAATAACAACAACAACAACAACAACAAAGTGTTCTTCTCATCCCTGTTACTTGGGAGAGCATATGCCAGGAACCAAGGTGAAGGCTAATTATCCATTGCTTATTATGTGACTATATCTAGGCAGTGTAAGCCCTGGGACAGAGGACAAAGAATAAGGGTGGGGGAACCCATGGCATTATGGGACAGAGGAAGAGATGAAGGGAAGGTGAGAAAGACATACTGATAGAAGAGAGGGTAACAATTGGGGACTTGATGGTTAATTTTAGCTATCAACTTGACACAAGCTAGAATCAGCCGGGAAGAGTCTCCATGAGAAATTGTATGTGTTGGGTTAGCCTGTAGTCATGTCTGTGGAGGATTAAGTGAATTGATGTGGAAAGACTCAGCCTGAAAGTGGGTGGCACCATTCCTTGATTTGGAGTCCTGGACTGTCTGATAGTTGAGAAAGCTAGCTGAGTACTTAGCATGTATGTATGTATTTTTTTCTCTGCCCTTAGACAACTCAGTGGTTAAGAGCACTTGTTGCTCTTTCCGGGGACCTGGGTTCTACTCCCAGCACCCATGTAGTAGCTAACATCTGCCTGTAGCTCCAGTTCCAGGGGATTTGAAGCTCCCTTCTGACCTCCCTCACCACCAGGTAAGCATATGGTATATTCATATGCATGCAGACAGAACACCCGTACAGATCAAATAAAAATAAATACATTTCTGTCTGCTCTTGACTGGGGGTGTGACTAGTTGCTTCAAGTTTATGCCTTGATTTCCTCTGGGTGATGGACTGTGACCTGGAACTGTGAGTTAAAATAAACCCTGTCTCCCCTAAGCTGGTTTTTGTTGAGGTATTTTGATCACTGCACAAGAAATGATACCAGAGTAGGAGGCAATGAGGGGTGGCGCTCAAAGGTTAGGCAGAGGACATGGACTGTTGGTGTCTAGCAAACTGTACCTCAACGTTTGCCACGTTGTCTTGCCAAAGGCTTTGAACTAACTGCAAATTAACGGCTGAGCCAGCTCTCCAGTCCCAGAACTCACATTTTGAACATCGTGTATCATGTTTTAGATTTAAAACATCTCCTGGGCACTGAGAAGATTGCTCAGTTGGTAAAGCATTTGCCTTGCAATCATGTAGGACCTGAGTTCGATCCACAGAACACACATTAAAAAACATAGCCAGGTGTGACGGCTGGCTCTTGTAGTCCCAGCACTGGGAAGGTGGAGACAGGAAGATCCCTGCGGCTTGCTAGACAGCTGGCCTAGCCTGCTTAGTGGGCTCCAGGCCAGTGAAAGAGGCCCTTTCCCCAAAACCAGTGTTGAAGGTATCCCTGAGGCATGGCAAGTGAGGTTGTGCTCTGGCTTCCACGTACACACACACATATAGGAACACACTTACACATACCCATACACATACCTTAGAAAAAGAAAGTGCTGAAAAGATGCTCCAGCAGTTAAGAGCACTTGTTATTCTTCTAGGGGACCTGGGTCAGTTCCCTGCACATTCGTCCAGTGGTTCACAGGCAGTGTAACTCCAGCTCCAACATTCTCTTCTTGCTTCCCCAAGGACCTGTATATGCTCACATAGACACACATAGAGTGCACTGTTGTGGAATATTAGTTGAAGATATGTTGCACATGTTTGTGCTGTGGAATATTTGTTTAATGATGCAAAGATGTGCTGCATTCTTTTGTGTTGCATTTGTTTAACTCTGTGAAGCTGTGTGACTTTACCGGTCTAAAACACCTGATGGTCTAATAAAGAGCTGAACGGCCAATAACGAGGCAGGAGAAAGGATAAGCAGGCCTGACAGACAGAAAGAATAAGTAGGAGGGGAAATCTGGGAAGGGAAAATTGAGGAGAAAAAAAGGAGAAGAGAGGACACCAGGGGCCAGCCACCCAGTTACCCAGAAAGCCGTGGAGTAAGAAGTAAAGAAAGGTATATAGAATAGAGAGAGATAAAAGCCCAGAGACAAAAGGTAGATGGAGTAATTTAAGTTAAGAAAAGCTGGCTAGAAACAACCCTAGCTAAGGCTTGGCATTCATAAATAAGAATAAGCCTCTGTGTATTTATTCTGGAGCTGGGTGGTGGGCCCCCAAAAGACCAAAGAGTTTAAAAAAAAAAAAAAAACCATTACAGTGCACTTAATAAAAACTTTAAAAGTCTTTAAAACACAAACAAAAAATATTCTGGACTTCCCAGGGGGAGCATTTCCCTTTTCATTCCTTCTGTGTGGCCTTGAGGACACAAACATCGAGTAGTTTTCAAATTTTGCAGTGATTTCATTAGGATATTTAAAAAGGGAAGTTCTGGCCAGCTGGTCATGTTGGTGTCACCTCTGTAAGTTTTACAAAACTATCCGGTCTCTGAACCAACTTTGCTAACACTGTGACAGACAAGAGAGGCCAGGGTGTTGCTATGGGAACAGCTGTTTTAAAATCAGGAGTAGCAGCCTCCCTATAAGCGCTGTGGTAGGGAGGGCAGGGAAGAGAATTACCCCTTAGTTCCTCCTTATTAAGGGGGAGTAGCCTGCTCTTCTCTGCCAGTTCCAAGAGCTAGGCAGACCTTACTGTGTGTCTCCAGCAAGGATGATAGCATACGCATGAGTTTTAGACTGAAGAGATTTGGGTCTGAATTCTCGATTTGTCCCACCACCTGTGACTCTGTTGCTGTGTTCATCATGAAGCAACCATCACAATCATATTTACCTCCAGCTGCTGGTGTGACTATTCGAGGGGACATATGCAATTTCTCTAAAACAGTGTGAAAATCGGTAAGAACGAGACACTCCATCCATAGAGCTACTGGGCTGAGATGAGAGACTCTGCCTAGGACAGTCTTGGTGGTTATTTCCAAGGCAACTTGGAGAACTATTTCAAATCCATTAGGCCCTGATAAGGGGTCTGCATAGGACCGGGAAGCACATCAGCTTCCTGGCGGTTCACTTTGAGTCAGCCGCACCTGAGACTCAACCACGCCTGGTACAGCAATGTGGTTTGGACATCTCTGCACTTGGCTGTTGTGATTCAGTCCCAACTGGACATGCATTCTGTTGTGACCTTGCTGTGGGGCTTTTCCTTGGGGAGCCGCAACAAATGCCCATTTGCCTCAGATAGGTACTAAAGAAACAGTTCTACCCAATTCTAGTGAGTTCATTGGAGTTATTTTTGAGAGCACGAGGGACTCAAAGACAACTGGAGCGCATCAAACATGCCACCCTAGCATGACTGACAATTCACAAAAGCCGCATCCTTGAAGCTCCACACCCAGCTTGCAGGCAGCTCCACCAGTTAATCTTTCATACCAGCCACAGTTATTGCTTATGTAACACCTAAGGGGAGGCTTATAAATCCTGTAAGTGGCAGGATCTTCCTGGGATGTGTAAGTTTCCTTTATTTCTTCAACCTTATTAGCGTCCTTCTTCCTCCCAGGAGGCAATGTCTCAATTCAAAGGCAAGTGCTGTACAAACAGGCCTCTTAGGGAGATAAGACTAAGCAACCAGGAGTTAGCAGTTATTATGGTTTGGCTGTGAAATATCTCCCACAGGCTTCTGTGTTCGCATATGAAATCTAGCTGCTTTGTCATAGGCCACCATGGTCAGGCCTTGAAAGATATCCCATCTTTGGTTCCAGTCTCATTCTCTGCTTCCTGGGTGATGTCACTGAGAAACTAGCACAAAATTCCCTCCATCATGGACTGGCCGACAGCAGCCACCATGCTGTCCCGCCACAGTGGACCGCACTATAGGAAACTGTGACCCCAAAGAAACCTTCCCTTCATTATATTGATTCCATCAGGCATTTTGTCACAGCAATGTGACAAGTTGCTAATACAGCAGTGTGTAGAGTACCAGCTGTCTCTGTCTGTTTCATCCAATCGTGCTGGGCAGCTGCTGTCTGTCTTCTCTCTTAGATTTTACTCATGAGTGACCTGCGAGGGGAGGAGAAGGGCAGAAGGAGCCATGCCTTGGGTTAGCTGCCGTGAAGGCTGTGGGAACGCTCAGGGGACTGGCACTAGCACTGTAATTTAAATAGGAGTTTAATGCTCACGTCACATGTCAATGGTATTAAGAGGGTGGATAATCAGGGGAGCCCTGGGAATTGATGATGTTTAGATGAGGGCATTAGTGTGGAGCTGCCAAGACTGAACCCCGGTGGCTTTGTAAGAAGAGGTGATAACTCTTGTGACCTGTCAGGACTGCTCCATGAGACAGTCCTCACCAGAAGGAAGCAGATGTCAGTACTGTGCCTTTGAACTTCCAAAACAGGGCAAAATAAACCTCCTTAGAAAGTTAGCTGCTGCTGGGTCGTGGTGGTGCATGCCTTTAATCCCAGCACTCGGGAGGCAGAACCAGGCAGATCTCTGTGAGTTCGAGGCCAGCCTGGGCTACAGAGCGAGATCCAGGACAAGCACCAAAACTACACAGAGAAACTCTGTCTCAAAAAAAAAAAAAAAAAAAAAAACCTGTCTCGAAAAAATAAAAATTCTGTTTCTATTCTGGGTTGCCTCTCTTACCTCCACTCACTGCGGTCGTTGTAATTATTATTGTTACTGTTGTTGTGATTATTTTGTGTGGTGATCTGGATCGAACCCAGGGTTTCCTGTGCACTTGGTCAGTGCTCTACCCCTGAGCTACAACTCCAGCCATTTGCACACTGCCCTAGTGAATTTCTTGTTGCCGTGGTAAAATGCCAGTACAAAAGCAACTTGAGATAGAGTTTATTTTGATTTACAGTTCTTGGGAGATACAGTCTATCAGGGTGGGGGAGACACCGAGACAGGCAAAGACAGCACAATGGGAGGAGGAGGAGGCTGGCTGACTACATTGTGTCTGTCCTTAGGAAGAAGGATCAACGAATGCACGGTGCTGCTCAGCTCCATTTCTCCACTGTTACAATCCAAGATCCCAAGCAGGGAGCAGTGTCTCCAGCTGTGATCCCAAGCAGGGAGCAGTGTCTCCAGCTGTGATCCCAAGCAGGGAGCAGTGTCTCCAGCCTTGGGACGGGTCTTCCCACTTCAGTGAACATAATCATGATAATCCCCTACAGACAGACCCAGAGGCCCTTCTCTCAGACGGTTCTAGATTCTGTCAAGTTGACAATTGGCATTAAGCATCCCATACACTTTTAACAATGAGTCTTAGCTCATGGTGGCCCATGCCCACAGTCCTAGCACTTAAGAGGATAGGTATGTTATTTACTCTTTCCTCTGCTGTGCCGTCATGCTAGATTGAAACAGCTTGAGGAAGGATGCTCTGTAGGTTCACAGGTTAAGAAGAGATGCAGTCCATCATGGCAGGGAAGCCATGTGCCCAAAGCATGAGGCAGCTCACCATTTTGCATCCACAGGAAGCAAAGAGCAGACAGGACACAGGACTAGCCTATACAACGTCAAGGCTCACTCACTCCCTCCTCTGTCGTCTCCACACTCCACAGGTTTCACACCCTTCCCAAAAAGCTGGAGATCAAGTATTTAAACACACGAGCCCATGAGAGGCATTTCACATCAACACTGAGGCCGGATGACTGTGAATTCAAGGCTAAGTGGAAAACTGTGAAACACAGTGCAAGCTCAACTCTAATCCTACTGTCTTCCTCGTGTTGGAACATATGTCCTACATCAGAATCATCAGTGGAATGGGAGCTAGTCCTTGACCTCGTCACCCAATGTTCTGAGAGGATTAGTGGTCCAGATGCTCAGGCTGGAGAGGACTCAAGAGTAGGAGTTCCCCTTGGAAACACACTTGCATTTGGGAATAATTATACAGAGGTCATGCACACACACAGACTCTCTACCGAACCGCCAGGGAATCAAGAAGGCTTGAGCTAAAACTGGCTGAACAGTGGCGTATTAATTTTCTCATCACTGAGGCTGGGGGACATACAGTTCAGTTAGTAGAGTGCTTGCCAAGCCCGTATGAAGCTCTGGGTTCGATCCTAAGCACTATACGAAACAGACACAGTGGAGCACTCCTGTAGTTTTAGCGCTTGGGTGGCAGAGGGAGCAGCATCCGAAGGTCATTCTCAGCTCCATAGAGAGTTCGAAGCTAACCTGGGATACATGAGACGCTATCTCCAAATAAATTAAAATGAATAAGTAATCAGAAAAGTAATTTTTGAAAAAAGGCAATCCTCTTGTCGTTGTGACGACATACATGACGGACATGACTTAAAAGAGAAAGATTCATTTTGATGCACAATCCAGAGTGTTCAATCCAATATGGAGGGAAGCATGATTATACTCATGGCTTTCGGCAAAGGAAACTTCAGGAAGCTGGTCACATCATGGCAGTAGACAGGAAGCAGAGAGCTCAGCCCAGAAGTGGGGCTTGTGTATCTATGAACTCCAAAAGCACTCCGGTACCCACCTCTGCCAGCTGTGCCTCTACCCTTAGATGTTCCACAACTAACTCCCTGCTGGGAACCGTTTTCCAACACATGATGCTATGGGGGACTCTGAACGTCCATTCTTCCTGTCTCAGCCTCTCTCAAGTGCTAGCTTTACAAGTATGGAGCACGATGCCAGGCAGATGAGTCATTTACTATATCAGTGTTCACTTTAAACGTGTGTGTGTGCGCGTGTGTACATTTGTGAGTGTTTGTGTGGGTGTGGGTGCAGAGGCCGGAGGTCAAACTCAGGTCTCTTTAAGTCTCTATCTTGGTTTTTGAGACACGGTTTCTCATTGGCCTTGAACTCATCAATTCATCCAGGCTGGGTGTCCAACAGCTCCCAGAGATGCTCTACCTCTCCAGTGATGTGATTATAATATTTGTTCCTGTTTTTTTGTTTGTTTAGTTTTTTTGTTTGGTTTTATAGACAGGGTTTCTCTGTGTAGTTTTGGTGCCTGTCCTGTATCTCACTCTGTAGACCAGGCTGGTCTCGAACTCACAGAGATCTGCTTGGCTCTGCCTCCCGAGTGCTGGGATTAAAGGTGTGTGCCACCACCGCCTGACTTGTTTGTTTAGTTTTAACATGGGCTAGGAAGATTAAACTCAGGCCCTCCTGCTTGCAAGGCATCCAAGTTATCACCCCCAGGTCTAATGTATTTATTTGTCTAAGATAGATGAATGTATGATTGTATGTGCATGTTCTTGTGTGTGGGTGTGGGCATGTGTGTGGAGGGCAGCCGATAACAGGAAGTTGTTAGTCCTTGCCTTCCCATCTTGTTGGAGACAGGGTCTCTTGCTGCTTGCTGCTGTGTAAGTCGGGCTAACTGGTCCGATGAATTCTCTTGCCTCAGCTTCTCATCTCCTGGTAGGGAACACTGGGTTAGCAGATGCTTGTCCAACTGTGTTCTGGGGATCGAACTCAAGTTCTCAGGCTTGCACATCAATGACCCTATCAGTTGAACTATCTCTTCAGTCTCAATTTTACCTTTCCTTTGTGGTGGTATTGTATTCCCAGAAATATTGTGTACCCTAATAAACTTATGGGGTCAGAGAACATAACAGCCACAATATTAAACATAGAGGATAGGCAGTGGTAGCACATGCCTTTAATCCTAGCATTCCAGAGGCAGAAATCCATCTTTTCAAGGATACAGCCAAGCGTGGTGACACAACTCTTTAATCCCAGGGAGTGATGATAGAAAGATATATAAGGCATTAAGACCAGAAACTAGAAGCATTTGGTTGGTTAAGCATTTGGCTGGTTAAGCTTTCAGGTTTTCAAGTAGCAGTTCAGCTGAGATTCATTCTGGATGAGGACTCAGAGGCATCCAGTCTGAGGAAACAGGATCAGGTGAGGAATTGGTGAGGTGAGGTAGCTGTGGCTTGTTCTATTTCTCTGATCTTCCAGCCTTCACTCCAATAACTGGCCTCAGGTTTGATTTTATTAATAAGAACTTCTAAGATTCCTGCTACATTCCTTAGTATATACTTTTACATAGGGTTGGGGTTTGGAACCTATGAGATATCAGAATAATGTTTTTTTTCCCTACTTCTAAATAATGCAATCGCATATAGTCTACCTTTAATTCATCTGTTCATCCAACTGGTATTTATCGAACATCTACTCTATGCAAACCAGCTCGCAGGAAGTACAGAAGATGACTTCCATTCATTGCCTTTACGTCTTGGTAGGGAGAGCTCACACCACTCTTTTCCTGTTAGAGCTTTGGGGCCGAAGCAAAAGAAAAACAAGCTAACTCATTCTAGGAGGCAGAGGATGAGGTCTCTAAATGATTGCAATGTCTAGAGACCCAAACAGGCAGGTCAGGCTATCAGGAGTGCCTAGCAAATACTACAAAGACCACAGTTGCTCTGGGTTGCCCTGACTACAGCTGGAGGGTTGAGTGCAGAAAAACCCGGAAGGGATGGTAGCCCCCTGTGTTCCTAGTATTGGGAGGGGTGTTATAGTTTGTCCCTGGGAAGTCTCATCTTGTTTCCACACATTTGTGTGCAGTTCCCTCGTGTTCCTCCCTGGCAAGAGCTCTGATTTCTGCACTGGCTACAGCTGATACCTCAAGGAAGGAATTCAGGAGTTGGTAAGTGCTCAATAAATGTCAGCTGTTTTTACTATCAAGATGACTGGCTGCCATAGTTCTGCAAAGTTATAGTCCTGGAATCTGTGTGTTCCTTAGAGACCCAGCACAGAACACAGAAACCTTAGAGGGAAAGGGAGGTAGCATCACACTGGATTAAATCTTAGGGTGTGGTGTGTGTGTGTGTGTGTGTGTGTGTTAGTGATGTGCATTTATGTGAGTTTAGGTACATCAGTTTGTGTGTGTGTGTGTGTGTGTGTGTGTGTGTGTATATGTGTGTGTATGAGGTGCATGTGCCTATGTTGTGAGCATGTGGAGGCCAGAGGTTGATGTTAAGTGCCCTCTCTCATGCTTCCCCTTGCTTTCTGAGGCAATGTCTTTTACTGAACCTGGAGCTCACCAGTTTGGCTAGACTGCCTGGCCAATGAACTCTCAGAATCTGCCTGTCTCCATCCCTTGCAGCTCTGGAGTTCCAGATGTGCACCACACCTGGCTTTTTCTGGGGATCCTGAGCATCCAAGTCCAGCAAGCATTTTACAGTGAGCTGACTCCGGAAACTCTTCACCTTAATTTTTGAGACAGTCTATCACTGCCTTAGGGGTTCACTGATCTAGCTAGGCTTGTCTGGTCAGCAAGCCCCAGGGATCCACCTGTCTTCATCTCCCCAATGCTGGATTACAAATGTGCGCCACCACCCCTGGATTTTTACGTGAGTTCTGGGAATGAAACTCAGGTCCAAATTCCTATACAGCAAATCCTTTACCAGCTGAGCTATCTCCCCAGCCCCTAAATTAAACGTTTAAAGTTAACATCCCTTTGAAAACTCTTGATAGGGCATCTGAGAAGGAAACTTGCCTTGAAAGAGCTGTGGCTTCCACCTTGCTGAGTCTAGTACTAGTGGTTCCCAGGTGGAAATGAACCAGACTCCCATGATGCCCCATTCCTCTAGGGAACAGACAGGGCTTCTGCTGCTGTGGTGAGTTCCTGAGCACAACCGACTGTGGACTTACCTTACCGAGCCCCTTCAGAACTGAGCAGGGTCCTGCAACGCAACGTGGAGCTTTTGACTAGAAAGACATCCCTTCCCACTTTTTTCCCTTTGTAGGGGACTGCT
Source organism: Peromyscus aztecus (assembly GCA_902168405.1). Lineage (NCBI taxonomy): Eukaryota > Metazoa > Chordata > Mammalia > Rodentia > Cricetidae > Peromyscus > Peromyscus aztecus. The sequence continues at coordinate 10,633 of CABHPQ010171059.1, forward strand.
GACGTGTCTGGAATTGCAGCCACCTCACAAACACACCGGGGTTGTGATATGCAAGCCCATAATGCTTCTGCTTTGAAATGTCAGACCTTTGAGTCTAAAAAGCAGACTTTAAAGGGCTTGAGAACCTGGCAATTAATCAGTGCTCCCTGCTCAGAATGAAAGCGGATGGGTTTGCTGTGACACACAGATGGCATGGGTGGGAACAGTCACTGTCACTATGGTGTGCAAGCACCCCTTTGTCTGCTCCCCACCCCCTTTGTAATTTATTGTTTGCCAATATTATTTAGAAGTTATACCATAGCGCTTCGGTGAGCCTTCAAATCATTTAAATTTTTTTCTTTGTTTTTGAAATTTTCCTACATGTGTACAATGAAATATGATCATACCCACCCCATCCCCGCTGCTACTCCTGTATACTCCCAACATATCCCTCCTCCCAACTTTGTGTCTTTTTTGTTTATATAATCTGATAAAGTCCAGTGAGTGCTGTTCATATGTGAACGGGTGTGAATGGGTCATCCACTAGAGCATGGAAATCCTACCGTGGCCAAACACTCCACAAAGAAGGACTTTCCCTTCCTGAGCAGCTATCCATTGCCAATAGCTTCTTGGTAAGGGGTGGGGCCTAGAGACCATTTACCCCATCCATGCTATAATTTTAGCTGGCTTGATCTTGTGCAGGTAACCGCAGTTGCTGTGAGCTTGTGAGTGTAATAGACATGTCATGTGAGCTCATGAGTGTAACAGACGTCATGTCCAGAGGATGGAATGTCACATCTCTCCTCCCCATTCACTGGCTCTTACATTCTTTTCTCCTCTTCCATGAACTTTGGGGAGAGCTAAGTCAGATTTTTCTTCTGATCTGCATGTGTGTATATGTGTGTGTGTGTGTGTGTGTGTGTGTGTGTGTGTGTGTGTGTGTTTGTATACAAACATATGAGTGTGGAGGCCAGAAGACACTTCAGCTGTCGTTCCTCAGACCCATCCACGTTGTTGTATATGGAAAGAGCATTTCTCCGTGGCCTAGAACTCACTTGTTTGGCTAGGCTGGCTAAACCAATGACCCACTTTCCCCCAGCACTTGGATTACAAGCACATGCCAAAAACTACCCTAGCTTTTATCTGTCTATCTATCTATCTATCTATCTATCTATCTATCTATCTATCTATCTATCTATCTATGCATCCATCCATGCATTTATCCATCCATCCTTCCATTCACCCATCCAT
>CABHPQ010171059.1:11962-24627 GCA_902168405.1 Peromyscus aztecus
CTACCCATCCATCCATCCATCCATCCATCCATCCATCCATCCATCCATCCATCCATCCATCCATCCATCCATCCATCCATCCATCCATCCATCCATCCATCCATCCACATGGTTCTGGAGATCAAATTCAGGTTATTGTGCTCGCAAGGCAAGCACTCTTCCAACGGAGCCATTCCTTCTGCCTGCAGATCACTTTTTAAAATGGTACTATTACATTCAGAACAACATCAGCTGCAGTGTTGACCGCAGCAGAGTCGACATCTTACTGTCTTCTGGCCATGTTTCCATGGCCACAAAGGAGTCTTTGCCCTCCTTCTGTTCTTTTGTATCTGAGATTCACTCCTTTCATTGAACTTCTGTCCTGATTTGGTTCCTTATTCTCATTTATTTAAATATTTTGCGTTAGACATTAAGAGTGTGCTTGCCCATTTTTTTTTATTGATATGATGAAATACCTGAGGCTGGGTATTTTTAAAAGAAAAGGTATTTGTTTTATTTATAGCTTTAGCTATTCAGCATCCTTAAAGTCTGAATCTAAGATCTGGAATTTAGCCTTGGCTGTCTATATCATTCCATGACAGATATGATGGTAGAAATGAGAGAGAAAGAGAGAGAGAGAGAGAGAGAGAGAGAGAGAGAGAGAGAGAGAGAGAGAGAGAGAGAGAGAGAAGAGAGAAGGAGAGGAGAGAGAGGGAGAGAGAGAGAGGTAGGTCATAGTCTAGAAGCCAGAGAGAGGTGATGTCAGTCTTGATTTTCTGTGTGGATGAGTGTATGTGTACATATGTGTGTGTGCAGGTGCATGTGCACACAGAGACTATGAGACAAACTCCAGTGTTGTCCATCGGGCAAATCTACCTTGTTTTATTCTTATTATTTATTGTTATTATTCTTGCTAATTTTGAGTGTATGTGTGATGCGTGTATGTTTTGTGTCTCAATTTCTTCTGGCCCTTTTTTTAAAACATGGGTCTTAGGGGTTGAATTTAGGTCCTGGCGCAAACAGTGCAAATACTTTACGCATGAGCTATTTCCGCAGCCTAGGTCTTGATCTTTTGTGACAGCCCTCTGTGAGAACAAACTGAGGTCCTTCAAGAACTAGATTAACTTTCTACATTAATTCCCCCCCCCCCCCCGCAGTGATCTTCCACTAGGTTCCACCTCTTCAAGGTTCTATCAGCTCACCACATCAGAGATCAAGATCCTGACACATGATGCTCTGTCGGACACTTGAGCACAGTCAAACCAGAGCAGAGGGTGTGCAGGGAGGAAGAGATGGCCCTGGCTAGCCCCCAGGAGCTCACACAGGGATTAGCCAAACAGAAGGCTCAGATGTACAGAACCATCATAAAAAGGGAGTAGCCAGGGCTACAAGGCTCACAGCAGGATAGAGGGAGGGGTTGACAGGGAAACGTTGGGATATTTTCCTTCTGGGAAATTAACTATTACTGATTTAAACTCAGCTATCATTTAAGGCAATTGAACTTCCATTTTTTTCCCATGCATGAAGCTCAAAAAAGATTTTAATATCACACTGGGTCTGGAGAGCTGCTCTATCTGAGGACCCATGTTCTGTTCCCAGCACCCATATCAGGCAGCTCACAACTCCCTATAACTCCAGCTCCAGGGGATCCAACATCCTCTTCTGGCCCCCATGGACACCCACACTCAGACACATACACATATAACACAGAAGAAACAAAACAGGTCTTTAAGAAATAAAACAAAAAAATCACATGCAATGCCATTCTGGTCAAACGGGGAGAACATTAGATTTTTGGATATCAGAGCCCTTTGGTGTGGGTTCATATTTCATAAGTGACTTTTCTCAACTCTAGTTATCTTCGGTTTTTCTTGCTGTTAGATGCTGTTTGAGTCGGGTAGGATGCTGTGCATGTTGACACCGTGTTCAGCAGAGTCTGTCTTAAAAGGTGTGCATTTTCTCTCGTCTGTGGCTCCTAGCATACATAGATTCATAAAATCAGATTTGTACGGACACCATGAAAGTAAAAGTGAAGCAGTCTAAGAAGCAAATGGGACTGAGGGTGGGGGGTAAAGAGCGTGAGAGAGGGGCAAGGGGAAGTATGTTCAAAGTACAATATAGCGACCTAGAGATAGCCTTATGTAATCCAGTACAATAAAATGAAAAAGAAAAGCCCTTGTCTTGTGATCAGTTGGGCACATCTATATATTTTGTAGTTTCTTTCTTCCTTCTTTCTTTTCATCCTGGGATGCTAGGGACAGACTCCAAAACAGTGCCCTATTGCTGAGCCACACCCCAGTCCTTCACTGAGGGATTTTAGGCAGGTGCTCTACCACTGAGCCACACCCCCAGCCCCTCACTGGGGGATTCTAGGCAGGTGCTCTACCACTGATCCACACCCCAGCTCCTCACTGGGGGATTCTAGGCAGGTGCTCTACCACTGAGCCACACCCCAGCCCCTCACTGGGGGATTCTAGGCAGGTGCTCTACCACTGAACCACATCCCCAGCCCCTCACTGGGGGATTCTAGGCAAGATCCATGTCTCCAGCCCTTTTCGTGTTTTTAATTTAAGACAAGATCTCACTACATGACTCGGGCTCATCCAAAACTCAGTCTGTTGCCCAGTCCTTGAACTTGAGATCCCCAGCATCTTGAGTATCTAAAAATCATAAGCCCAACTAGTACATATTTTCTAACATTTTTTTTTTTTTTTTTTTTGGTGCTGAGACTAATGCAAACCACATGTATCTCAAATAATTGCCCTATTTATAATTTTTTCATAGTAGATGTTATTTATATTTTTAAACAATGGCTACATGGTATAATGTCTGCTATCTGGGAGAGGAGGGACTTTTGGATCATTTTTGGTGGTTAAAGGCCCGTTCCCCCATACTCTGAAATATTGTCAATTACTGAAGGCACAGTGGGAGGTGTGATTCTTAAAAGACAGTCTCGTCTATTCCTTGCGCCCCAGGGCACAGAAGCCATGATATATGGCACCGCAGGTGCCATCAACTTAGGCCATAACCAGGAAGTGTCTGGCCAGCGGTGGTAGCCGTGCTGTCCATTTGAGCCCTGCTGCCGCATCTGGAAGAACTAAGGTTCGAAGGAAAATTTGCTTTTTACAGGTCGCATCTGTCAGGTCTGTCTGTGCAGTGTCACAGGGTAGGAAGTGGCTGCCTCGGATGGGCTGCCTCTGCAATGCAGCAGGGTGTGATGGAGGGCTCTGGCTAGCCAGTGAGTCCGGTGCATGGAGATGGCTTGCCCTTTTCCTATTTGTAGAGTCCCGTTAAGTATGAGGGTTTTCTTGTGTGGGTGCATGTGTGAAGGATGTGCCCTGGGTATGTGTGTGTGGTGTATGCATGTGCATGTATAAGTGCTTGTGATCCCCGTGAGACTGTCTAAACAAACAAACAAAAAAAAAAAAAACAGAAACAAAAAACAGGGACTGGGGAGATGGCTCAGTCATTGAGTGCTTGTTCTGCAGTCATTGAGATCTGGAGTTCAGATCCCCAGAAACTCATGTAAATGCCCGGTGGCCATGGTGACCCACCTGTAATTCCAGCCTCAGAAGGCAGGGACAAGGGATCCCCAGGACAGGCTGGCTAGGGAGACTAGCCAGATCAGTGAGCTCTGGGTTTGATTCAGAGACCCTGCCTCATTGTAAAAGTTGGAAGAGTGATTGAGGATGATTCCTGACATCAACCTCAGGTCTCCATGTACACACACACACACACACACACACACACACACACCACACACACACACACACACACACACACATGCACCTATGCACATGCACAATGTGTACACATATATACACGCACAACATATGTACAAAAACCCACTGGCACCTCAGGTTGACCTTTGGTCTATACACACACACCAGATGTGTGTGTGTGTGTGTGCACCCAAGTGTGCATTGATATAAGAGTGCACACACATATAAATGCATCTGCACAAAAATCTAATATTGGGTATAAGCGACAGGGCCCTGGTGCCCCTTGAAACTCCACTAATGACTGAGAGCTGTTTGGAAGATTATGGCCTCAGCTCAAATACGGGAGTGGAAACTCTCTAGTTCTCTCTCCCTCTCGCTCATCTCCATCACCATCCTCGCTTGGGAGGGATATAACCCAGGGCCTTCTACACACTAGGCAATTCCTTTGCTGCCAAGCTACACCCTAGGTTCTTAGCTGTACTTTCTGCCATGGAGCATCAAGTTCTTTCTTAAAAGGTATTTTTTTATTATGTTACATGTAATTCAGTATGTGTGTGATGTGTGTTGTATGTATGTGTGCATGAGTGTATGTGTGTGTGTATGTTATGTGTTCTTTGTGTATAATTTGTGTATGGTGTGTGTATATGTGTATAGTGTGTATGGTGTATGTGTGTGTGTGTGTGTGTAGGTTATGTGTTCTTTGTGTATAATATGTGTATGTTGTGTGTATATGTGTATGGTGTATATTGTGTGTGTGTGTGTGTGTGTGTGTGTGTGTGTGTGTGTGTGTGTGGCAGGTATGTAGTGGTCAGAGGAAAACTTTCAGGCATCAGTTCTCTCTTCCACCCCATGGATCCTAGGGGTCGAACTCAGGTTATCAGGTTTGATGCCGTTCCCTGCTGAGGCATCTCATCAGGCCTGTCAAGCTCTCTCCAGAAAGGAGCTGAGTGGCACTCTCATCGAACAGCTGCTGTGTTATTGGGTGAACTGCCACGGCAGCGCCTTCTCTAACATCTTTATTCAAGCTGCACACGCTCCCTTCAGGAGCCTTTTCATCCCATGAACACATCAGCGAGGCACAGGGAGACTGAGCGTGCTTCCTTATGCTCAAGACGCCTCCCCCCAGCATCTGAGCATATTTCACCAGGGTCGACTTCCCACGTCTTCACAATTTGTCCTGACTATCCTTGGAGCGAAGCAACAGTCACCTTGAGGGGTTCAGCTGAGACCCCTTGTAAATGATCCTCCCAGCTAGGCTTGTTGACTGTTTACACTCCCTCTCGGAGGGGTGGAGGGTCATGAGACCTTCACCCCAGTATCCAGCTGGTTGTTACCACTTGTTTACACAACTCTGTCTTAATTGCAGGTGGCCTGGGTGAAAGGCTGGAGTAGATAATGTCAGGGAGATGTAGAGGAGAGGGGCTCCCTCTATGCAGTACAGGGAGAGAGAATATCCTACAGGTCATCCATCCCTGCTGGGTAAAGGCACCTCACCCGTGTAAGTAACCCCTCACCCATGCTCTGTAAAAAAGCCCAGTAAAGTCATTGGTTCCCCATCGTGAATTTTGGTAGAATGAGTTGGTCCTCCATTTTTCATTGGTACCTTGGCGGAAGGGATAGACTTTGTCTGTATATTCCCCCCCCCCCCCGAAAGGAATTTTAGGAATATTACTGTGTATTGGTCAATCAGAGCCCCAGAGGTGAGACCTGGGAGAGTTCTGGACACACAGAGAGTGAATGTGAGTCTCTGAGCTGCTTGCTGGGAGGAGCTGGCGCTTCCAGGAGAAGCTGCTGAGTGGGCTGCTTTCACTTCCCAGGAAAAGGCCCTCACACCCGCCCTCCCAACCTCCTTCCTGGGCTCCATTCCAGGTCCGCCAGGCGACGGCGCCCCCACATGCTGGCTCCCGACTCGCCATTTGGGTTTTTAGGAAATTCGATTTTGGAAAACACATCTCGCTTTCATTCCTTGGAGCTGGTGCCTTTGAAGATGGCGTTTAGAAAGAGGCTGTGGTGGGCTCCAGGCCAGAAGGCAACATCCTTGAGCCGAAAGGAATCAGCTTATCCCTTGTAAGCCCCCACAGCAGCTGATTTGCCGCCGCCCTGGGGTTGATCTGTGAACGTCCCCCTCTGTTCTGCTCCCGTCCTTACAGTTGGTGGCGTCATCTCTGAATGGCTTACCCTTGTACTGTCTGCTGGTCCCCACATTCCTGCCTCAGGGGGACCATACGTGTTCTCCTGTTCCTCCTGTGTGTGTGGGGTGTGTGTGTGTGTGTGTGTGTGTGTGTGTGTGTGTGTGTGTGTGCGCGCGTGTGCGTGTGTGTGTGCGTGTGTGTGTGCGTGTGTGTGTGTGTGTGTGTGTGTGTTTGCGCTCATATGCCACAAAGCTATGGGCGTTGTGGAGGTCAGAGCACAGGAGTTGGTTCTCTCCTTCTACCATATGGGCTCTGGGAATTGAACTCGGATTATCCAATTTGGTGGCAAATGTCTTTACCCATTGATCCAGCTCCTGCCTCTCTGCACCTTTGTTGTTCTTTTGGAGACAGTCTTTCCACACATCTGGAACTTGCCCACTAGGCTAAGCTGGCCAGAAAGCCCCAGGGATCGGCTTGTCTCTGCTTTCCCAGTATACCACACCACACCTGGCATTTCTGTATGGTTTCTGGTGTTCAAATTCAGAGCAGGTACTTTACGGACTGAACTACCTCCTAGTCCCGGATGAAGTACTTGTTAAGGACTCTCTGCTCTGAGTACTTATAACAGCAGCAGAAGAAATTCTTCATTTCGCAGAGAAGGACCTGAGAGGGAATCCAGTGTCTATCACAGTCAGACACTACTTCCCCAAGTAGTCAGCCAGTGCTGAGATTTGAATGTCCTCTTACAGGCTCATGTTTAAAATGCTTGACCCATGCCTGGTGGCGCTGATTTGGAAGAGTATGGAATCTTTTGGAAATGGACCTGAGGTGGAGGAAGTGAGCCACTCCTCTGGCCCCTGCATTCACATTATACACACATGCACAGATGCACAAATAGCATATAGAAATACGTTTTTAACTAATTGAAGGTAGTGGACAGATGACTTAGCAGTTACAAACATATGCTGGTCTTGCATAGGACCAGAGTTTAGTTCCCAGCTTCTTTGTACAGCAACTAGCTTATAACCGCTAGACTGTGACCCCAACTCCAGGAAGGTCTACTTGTTGGGGATTCAACACCCTCTTCTGGCCATCTCCGATACTGCACCCACATGTATACACACACACACACACACACACACACACACACACACAACTTAAAAATAACAAAATACATCTTTAAAAACTACCCCATGATATTTTGTTGTTTTCTTCCTATTTCAAAGCTTTTATATAAGATCATTTAGGCAATATAACAGTACCTGAAGCTCAGGCTGTGGTGTCTGAAATACCAGGATAATTGATCTCCTTTTGCCTAGTTTCAACTTGCCCATTGTCAAACTGAGGGCAATAGTAGCACCTGCTTTCTTGTGGCCATTGCATGGTTCAAAGTCACGTGTAACATTCTCGGCATGGCATCTGACTCGCAACACACTTCCGTGGGCATGAACGGGGATGAGTGTCATCATCCTTCCTGTTGTTTTAGAACAGTCTGGCCCCTTGACCAGTGAAAAAGGCTCAGTGTCTAAGCACTTGCTGTACAAACACGAGGACCTGAATTTGGATCCTCAGAGCCTGCATAAATCCAGGGTGGGCCTGACAGCCTGACTATAATTCTAGCCTCAGAAGGTAGAGACAGTGGATCCCCAGAGCAAGCTGCCTAGCAACATCAGCCATGTTGTCAAACTCTGGGATTGATTGAGAGACCCTGTCTCCAATGAATAGAGTGGAAGAGAGATTGATTGAGACTATTGCTGTGCTGGTTAGTTTTTATCAACTTGACACACTCTGGAGTCACCTGAGAAGAAGGGGGAATTTCAATTGAGGAACTGCCTCCATCAGATTGGCCTGTAGGCCAGTCAATGGGGCATTTTATTGATTAATGTGGGGTCGATGTGGGAGGGCTCAGTCCACTGTGTGTGGTTTCATCCCTGGGCTGGTGGTCCTGGTTTTATAAGAAAGCAGGCTGAGCAAGCCAGCAAGCAGCACCCCTCCATGGCCTCTGCCTCAGCTCTTGCCTCCAGGTTTCTGCCCTGTTTGAGGTCATGCCCTGACTTCCCTCAGCAATGGAGTGTGACCTGACCTGAGAGCTGTAAGCTGAAATAAATCCTTTCCCCCAAGCTGATTTTGGTCAATGGGTTTTTATCACAGCAATAGAAACCCTAACTAAGACACTTGCATTCCCTCAGAGATGGACTGTAACATGTAAGCCAAATAAATAATTCTTTCTCACTGAAGCTGCTTCTGGTCAGTGCTTTATCACAGCCACTGAACGCAAACTAAGACAATTTTTAACATCAACCTCAGGCTTCTACGTGCATGCATACACATGTGTGCCCTCACACATGCAAGCATGCACACATGTATACCACACGTGGATGCATGCCCCCCCCCACGAGTAAAAAAAAAAAGTTCTGTTCCTCCAATCCCTTCCATCTCAGTGTGAGTTCTGACCAGAAATCTAGCCGCCCTCCATGCTATTCCTCAGGCAGCTTTCTCTCTCTCATTTGCCCTCCCCAACCCTTCTCCCCTTTCAGTGTGTCTGGAACAATGGAGAAAACTTGTCTAATGACAGTCAAAAGTCTCCCTGGGAAGTGCCAAAGCTTTCAGGGTCATTTGGCATGATAGTAAGGAAGCGAGCCTTGGGGAGAAATTCAAATATCAAGCATAATTTGGTACTTGACACAGGAAAGAAAAAGCCTTCTGATTTCTTTTCATTGACATTTTCCCTCTTCTCTCTACTCAGCTTTCCTTTCTCTCTATCTCAGGGGGCTTTTATGCCATGGGGCAGGAGAAGGGGGGCTGGAGGAGAAGCAGCAGCAACAGTTGGGCATCTTTAAAAAGATCCTTCTCTTCACCATGCCCCCGGCCTTCTTCATGTATGTGGCCACCTCTGAAAACAACCCCCTGTATCTGCCTAGTGCTGCTAAGATGGGCTATTTTTTAAGGTTTATTTTTTATTTTAAATAATGGTGTGTGTGTGTGTGTGTGTGTGTGTGTGTGTGTGTGTGTGTGTGTGTGTGCTGGTGAGTGCAGTGGCTGAGGAGGCCGGAAGGGGGCATCAGATCTCATGGCACTGGAATCATAAGACAGTATGAGCTGCCAACCTGGGTGCTGGGAGCCCAACCCAGATCCTCTGCAAAAACAAGTGCTCTAACTGCTGAGCCACCTCTTTAGCCCTGGGGTAGAAATGTTTTTTTATGAGGGTCAAAGACCACTAAATGAGCAGCGATTATCTACAAAGTTAATTATTTCTAAACTTAAAGTTCTCTTAAATGTTATCTATATGGATGGGAAACAGATGGGAACTATTTTTGTGTGTGTATTGACACAGCCCTCTTTTGTGTGGGTACAGGAGTGTGTGTGTGTGTATGTGTATGTGTGTGAAGGCCAGAGGGAAACTTTGGGTTCTGTTCTTCAGGCACTATCCATGCTGGGTTTTGACAGAGGGTTTCTTACTGGCCTGAAGCTTACCAAGTGAGGCTAGCTAGCCAGGGAGCCCCAAGCATCGCTCCCATCATCACCCCCAGTACAGGCACTATCGGACATTTTGATTACATTCGTTCTAGAGGTCAAACCCAAGTCCTCATGTCTGCACAAAACAAAAACAAAAACAAAAACAAAAACCTCCCTGACTGAGCAACATGCTACATACCTACACACACACACACACACACACACACACACACACACACACAAATGCACCACACCACACACACTGTGCACACACACATACCACAACACTCCCATACATACCACACACACACACATACTTGCTCACACTCACACACACACTCACATCACACACTCATCCCCTCCATACTATACACACTCACACACATACCACACCACATACACTCACACACACCACACACACATATACCGCAACACTCACATATATACCACACACACACTCTCACACACACACACCACACAAACACACGCACACCCCCCCACACATGCATACCCCACACATGCATACACACCCTTGTGCACCTATGCACATGCACAATGTGTACACATACATACATGCACAACATATGCACAATACCCCACTGGCACCTCAGGCTGACCTTTCGCCTATACACTCACACCCCAGATGCATGCATGTGCACCCATGTGTGCATTGATATAAACATGCACACACATATGACCGCTCGCACACACTTTAAAACTAGCCCCCAGCTCTTCTACTTGCCTTGCTCTGACAGACAGGAAGGAGACTGAGTTCCCTCACTTCCTGGAAGGACTCATCTCTTCCTGCAAGTGACTGATTCAGTTTGACAGCCTCCCCCAGTTCAGGCTTCCAATCCCATCCAAACTGAGGACACCAGCACTTGTGGAATAATCATTTTATCACACAGCTGCTATTGTAAACAGGGAGGCCTCAGTGCTGAAGGGTGGGGGCCATCTTTACAGCAGCTCCATCTAAATGCAAATCCGGATCCCCTGCCAGACAGGGAGGTGAAAGCGTTCCTATTAGCAGGCGGGAGATAGGAGAGTTAATTTAATGCTAAAACATTTCCAAGCAAGGAGAGCAATTTCCCCTGTTGAGCAGTGGCCTCATTTTCTCTCCATGACCACTGTGCCCATAATATGATAATTTTTACCTTTTTAAACTTTGCTGAAGGAAAAAGGACAGTCATCTGTCTTCGGAAATGCTTCCTTGTGCATTCATTTTTATCTACAAAAATGCAGGTATTTGTCTGTTTGGTGAATGAATGGCCTGAGAAAAGCCAAAAGATGATGGCTGTGGCGTTGTGATGCGTTGGGTTCAACACCAGTACTTGACTTTGTGAACTCCCTCCAGACAGGCTTGCTGTGTGATGGTGTGTGTCCCGCCAGACTACTGGGCTCTTCTTCCTTACTCTGTGTAATTCCCTCTCTATCTCTCTCCTGGAATTGAGAAGAATATGTAAGGACAACTAAATTCTTTTGTATAGTGTTTGGTTATGGCTTGAATGTGAAGTGTCCGCCACAGGCTCATGTGTGGGAATGTTTACTTGGTCCCCTATTGGTAGAGCTATTTTGGTAATTTGTGGAAACTTAGGAGATGGATCCTCAGTAGAGAAAGTCAAGGTCAGGATGGGGGTGGGTGGGCTTGAAACATTATGGCCTGGCCTTACTTGCAGCTTCTGGGCTATAGGTACAAAGTGACCTGACTGATGCTGCCACACCTTTCCCATCATGAAGGAAGGTACTCTTGAACCCTTCCTTAAGTCAACAAAACAGGTATTTTGTCTCAACAATGAAAGAAGTAACTAATATGCATGAGGCATTTCTCCTGGAGGAAGAGTTATTGGGGTTGAGGATGCTCTTGAGGTTTCTGGTTTGGGGTTCAAGGAGGACCTGGGGCAGGTTGTTGTTTGGAGAAGGGATTTATTAGGAGAATTATTAATGGCATAGACAGGACTATGGTGGGGGTTCCAAGGAGTGTTCAGGCCTGTGAGGCAGAGTTGGGGGTGGTCCCTTCATATAGATCTCAATGGAAGGGAGAGGTTTCCAGTTCCATGGTTGATGAGCTGTCCAAGGTTCTGCTTACAGTCAGGCTGTCTCTGATTCCCAGGTGGCAGGGGAGGGGAGGAGGGTCTTGCATTTTGAGGCAGGGAGGTGAGGGGGCACACGTAGTTAAGGCATACCCACTTAGGGGTGGAGGTGTGTGTGCCACCTGTAGCCCATTGGTGTTGCAGAACCTGGTAGCCTGGGCCTGTAACCCTCTTTAGGAAAATGAATATTATGGTGCCTGCCATTCTCTTGGAATCTTGGGCACATGGGGAGCCTACTGGGAAACTGACATTAACTGACAGTAGAGGGCTTACTATTTTTCTTCTGGCAGGTATGAAGGAAGAAGAGCCTACTGTAGGTGGGCCTGGCTTAGTTAAAGGCTAGCTCCAAACCTGACTGTGGAGCCTAGCTCCACCTCTGACCTCAGCTTTCTGTCTCTGCTTCTTGATGTAACAAGATATCAGAGGCCACGTGGCCAGCTCCAGGTGCCACAGATGACAGCCCCCAGCTGCATGCACCCCCAAACCTGATGCACTGTATCCCCTTAAAGCATGAACCTGCCTCCTTTAAGTTGCCTCTGTCAGGTATTTGTGCCAAGTAGACATTGAAGAAACGAATACAGTGGATAGGGAAGCATTAAAATGGATCCATGGGGCTGGAGAGACAGCTCAGCGGATAAGAGCATTTGTTGTGTAAGCATGAAGTCACGAGTTCTAATCCTGAGTACCCACTTAAAAAGGTAAACGTGACTGAGCTGGCCTGCAACTGTAGCCAGAAGTTTCTCCGGTCCTGCCATGCCCTGCGGTCAGGACCAATCTCTCCCACTTATGTCCCATAGCCACTTGGTGCTAAGTAAACACACAGAGGCTTATATGATTTACAAACTGTATGGCCTATGGGTCAGGCTTCTTGCTAGCTAGCTCTTATAACTTAACCCATTTCTATGAATCTATATGTTGCCACATGGCCGTGAAATTACCAGTCTGCTGGCATCTTATTGCTCCTTGGATGGTGGGCTGGCGTCTCCCCCGACTTTCCTTTCTCCTTTCACTGTCTTCTTGGATTTTCCCACCTGGCTCCATTCTGCCCTGCCATAGGCCAATGCAGCTTTATGTATTAGCCAATGGGAATAGCACATATCCACAGTGTACAGAAAGACATCCCGCAGCATGTAACCATAGCTCAGTTGGGAATAAAGACAGGGTGGGTTGGTGGAGCTTGCTGGCTGCCAATGCAGCTGCAGGTTCAGTGAGCAAAGGGCAGAGAGTGATAAATCAGAACACTTGATGTCCTCTTCTTGCCTTCCTAAGTATGCACGCACATGTAA
>CABHPQ010171060.1:0-22302 GCA_902168405.1 Peromyscus aztecus
GGGAGCTCTTTTTCTCTTCATGCCTGCCTGTGCCATTCTTCTCTGCAGGTCCCACCTTAAACTTGATATTTTGCAACATTTGAAGTAGTTTTTCTGATGGTTTCCATCTCATTCCCCCGAAAGATTCCCAAAGTGATTTTCAAATCCCCAAAGATGCCATGTCTTGTCCTCATTAATATTCTATTACTTCATAGTGTCATTTGAAAACTTCTTAGCCAGTCCCTGACAGGTCTGGTCCAGGCTCCCTCTTCAACCTCCTACCCACTTTCTTCCTGTAGTGTCTTTTACTCTCATCATTCTGGACTTTCATCCTCCTGAGACAACATCATTTATTGAGTCATGTACCAAGGTCTTTCCAACTGTTCTATCTGAATTACGTTCCCCTTCCTTTCTTTCCCTCAGAGAAGTGCCCACTGACTTATCCTCCAATCACAGCACTTCTCCAAGTCAAAGGGCTGTGTTAGTGGAAACTGCACGGTGCCGTCCTCAGTTCCTCCCTACCCACAGCTGACTCTAGCCACAGCTGACTCCACCGATGTCCCCATCGCCCTATTTTACCATCTCTACGATAGTCCTGTGCATCACATGACACTTGTCCTCTCACTGGGACTATTAACTTATTGTAGTCAATGGGTATTAAAAGGCTCCCACTGAGATACACTGGCCCTGGAATACCGGCAATCTTGTGGTGGAGAAGGAAGTACATTCACCTTAGATCCCTCGCCCCAGGGACTGACAATCATAATGCAGCAAATGGTTCATGTGAAAAGGTGACTTTCCAGAAGCTGGGCTCTTCGAGCCCATCCTTATGTCCCCAGCCCTACTTATTTCCCATTTATCTTCCGTACTGTCACCAGCCTCTTCCCACAACCCTTCATCTTCTCCCTTCTCCCTGAATGTTTGTGGATGAGGTCTTTGTAGAGCATCCCTTCTTCATCTCATCACTCTTCTTTGGCCTTCAAGCCCCAACTCGGGTGTTACCTCCCCTCAGCCCATTCCTAGCCCAGGCTGGGTTAAAATCCCCTCCTGTGTTCTCCCACAATGTAGTATAGCTTTTTTTAACATCTTCCTTCTGGACTGAAATATCCACATAGAGGAGTGCCCAGTAGATAATGAAGAAAAGTTTGTCAAATGAGTAAGACTGAGCAAAAGAGAGCTGCTGTCTTCCACCTTGTTATCATTGGTCTCTGGAAGCCTCCCTGGCTGTCCTGGAACTCACTGTGTAGAGCAGGCTGGCCTCAAACTCATGGTGATCCACCTGCCTTTGCCTCTGGGTGCTGGGATTAAAGGCGTGTGCCCTCCCTCCTGGTCTTGTTTGGATTTTAAATGTCTCCCAGAGCTCACGTGTTTAAAATGTGTTCCCCAGTGCAGCAGCATTCAGAAGTGGGGCCTTTGGGAGTGACTGATAGTGAGGGCTCTGGCTTCATGATGAATTAATTCATTTTTGGACTTGTGGCTTAATATGATTAGGAGGCAAGACTTTGTTATAAAAGCAAGTCCTCTCTCGGCTTCCTGGACACCATGAGGTAAGCAGTCATGCTGCTCTCCACACTCCCCACCATGATGTTTTGCCTCCCCACAGGCCCAAAGCAAAGAAGCCACCTGACCATGGACGACAGACTTTGAAACCGGAAGCTGTAGTAAATCTTCGCAATAACTTCATTGCCTTGGGCATCTTGTCACGGTGACAGAGGTTAACTAACACATCCATTGCCAGAGTGTAGCATGGGCTTCTGGAAGACAGGGTCATAAGCAGGTAGTTCTCTCATGCTCTCTCACTGTCTCTGTCTCTGTCTTTCTGTCTCTCTCTCTCTCTCCCCCTCTCTTTCTCTCTCAGTTTTGGTTTTGGTTTTTTCAAGATAGGGTGTTTCTCTGTGTAGTCCTGGCTGTCCTGGAACTTGATTTGTAAACCAGATTGGCCTTGAACTCAGAATTCCACCTAACCTCTGCCTCCCGAATGCTGGGATTAAAGGTGTGTGCAACCATGCCTAGCTATGAAAATATTCTCTTGAGAGTATCTGAAAACTCTGGGATCAGAAGGATGAGTTCCTGTCCAGATACCAGATTGTCCAGTGTGGATACGAAAGAGGTGGATCACTCCACATTTCCTCCTGTGTCAAATCTCTGGTCCTGACAAGGGTATGAACCATAATTACTTAGCCTAGAACAAAACACCAAGTTGTGCAGAGTAAAGCTTCTGTTTGCAAATCAATTCATATGATCCAAAAGAGTCTGGATGGGAAGCTGCAGAGACGGCTCAGCAGTGACTTGGAGCACAGCTGCTCTTGCAGAAGACTTCGGTTCGATTCCCAGCACTCACATGGTGGCTACCATAACTCCAGTTCCAGGGAATCACCTAAGCCTCTGTGGGCACTACACACATGGTGCATGTACATATGTCCAGGCAAAATATATACACATTAAATAAATAAATAAATTCCTTTTTTACCCTTTCCAGGTGCTCAAGATGTTGAATCAAGAGCACGGTGTGTCCTCCAGAGTGAAATTCTGGATTTATCTGAGTCTTCCAGTAGGAGCTATGATCAACCATGTTGGCAATACCATGACGGTGAAGGGAACCAAGAGACAGCTGGACAGACTTTTGTTGACATGATGAAGGCCACAGTTAAGAAAGGCAAACCAGAGCCAGATGTGGTGATGCATGCTTTTAATCCCACCATGAAGGAGGCAGAGGCAGGCCGATCTCTGTGAGTTTGAGGCCAGCCTGGTCTACAGAGCGAGATCCAGGACAGCCAGGGCTACACAGAGAAACCCTGTCTCAGAAAAAAAATAATAATAAAAGGCAAACCAGAGCTAAGAAAAGGGTCCATCCAGCTGTGCTAAGTTGACAATGAGAGTCATACTGAAGAAAAGATAGGGTGTTTCTGTATTTTGGAGATAATGTAGAAGTAAACAAAGGGGAAGATGAGAGGTTTTGCCATCATAGGTCAGTTACAAAGGAATGTGCGGGCTTGTGGCCCAAAATTGCATCCAATGCAGGCAGCACCACATGGTTCCCAGGACCTTTGTAAAATATATCCATTAAAAAGTCTTTGCTCCAAAAAAATCCCGTTTTTTAGGAGCCTGGACTGTGTTCTGGGAATAGTATGACTGTGTGGCTCTGGCCCTGGATAGGCAGAGTGAGGGGCGTGGGTGGGGGGGGAGGGCTTCAATCTGCAGGTGAGGAAAGAGCCGAGCATTCATCCTCTCAGAAGAACGCTCACGGTGCAACGGTTCCTACAGGAACAGGAAAGCACTGATGGACATAAACTGCTGAACTGTCCAGGACATGATGAAAACCCAGGAACAAAGAACAAGAGAAAGAAAAAACATGAAGTGAGTAAGTCAGAGAAAGAGGATTCTGGACTAACACGAAGCTGTTGCGTGTGTCCTTTCCTCTTGTGACTCTTTGCCAATGTGTATTTTGTGCCATCTCTCCCCATTTCCCAAAGTGTTGAGATGTCAGGAAGGGAGCAATGGAAGCCAGCCAGTGCCGGTGGAGTTGCGGAGACAGCCCCTAACAAATTGCTCGGAACCTAACTCCTCATTCACCAGGGACTTTGCTACGTCTATGATAGTGAGCAAGGTTTTTGACTTCACTGAGCCTGAGTTTCTTAACCAATTAAAACTGAAACAATTCTTTCCTTGAGTTGCCATGAGGATTCAGCGAAATATGGCTTTAGCCTAAAGCACTCGGAAGATATTCTTGGCAGTAGTAAGATGATGACCAAGAGGGATGCTGAGGAGAAAGCACAGCGATTAAGAAAAAATGGAAAGGGGGCTGTTGAATAAAGATGTATCGATTCAGCACTGACAGCATCAATGAATTCTGGTGCTGAGGTTCTCACGGCACTCTTGATGCAACCATATGACTGAATTATGTTACACAGCTCTATATGTTTTAAAGTACACATTGAATAAACATAAAAGTAGTGATAAGACTAAGTTGAATGCTTCTAAAATTAGATAGTCTGAGTGGCAGCAGGAACTCAAGAGTAGAATTTTGCTCTTAGTTTACTCTTTCCATCTCTTCTGGGGTTGTGACTGTGTGATAGTGCAATGCCCTAGATTCAGTCCGGAACAACACACATGTGCACAGGTGCTCACTGACCATCCACAGCCATAAGAGTGACAACTCAGAAGCACGTCAAGTTTGTGGGGTCTGAGGTGGAGGAGATAACACTGTGATTAAAATGCTTGCTTCCCAAGGGGAAAGACTGAAATTCAGATTCCCCCAAGCCCACGTAAATGCTGTGTGGTGTAGTAGCCAACCTGTGATTCCAGCTGTATTAGTCAGGGTTCTCTAAAGGAACAGAACGTATAGAATGAGTGTGTGTGTGTGCATGCATGCTTGTGTATGGAGGGAATTTTATCAGAATGGCTTACAGGCTGTGGTCTGGATAGTCTAACAATGGCTCTCTCCAGACAAATGTCCAAGAATCCAATGGTGGTTCAGTCCAGGATGTCTCGGCAGTCCCAGTCCTCGGCAGTCCCAATCTGGTGATGGAGTCCTGGGGGATTCCAAGAGAGCTACTGGTCTTCAGTCCATGTTGGACTCCTAAGAAAAATCGATCTCAAAGGAACACCTCAGTAGCAGGATAGATGCACTTGCCAGTGAGAGTGAGGACAAGCAGGCAAAATGCAGAAGTTCTTTCTTCCACGTCCTTTGATGTGGGCCGCCACCAGAAGGTGTGGTCAAGATTTAGGGTGCATCTTCCTGTCTCAAATGATCTAGTCAAGAAAATACCTCACAGGCATGTCCAGATGCTTGAGTTTTAGTTGATTCCAGATGTAATCAATCAACTTGGCAACCAAGATGAGCCATCACATGAGCCTTGGAAGGTAGAGAATGGATCCCTCAGCAAGCTGGCTAGGGACACTAGCCATATCATTGAGCTCTGAGTTTGATTACGAGATCTTGCCCCAATGAATAAGGTGGAAGAGAAATCCAGAATTACTCCCAACATCAGTCTCAGGCCTTTATATGTACATTTACACACACACACACACACACACACACACACACACACACACACCCATACACATATAAACATGTATACACATACCACATACAGAGGGGAGAAATGGAAAGGGGAAAATATATGGGGTAAAGAGGCTGGGATTGAACTCGGAGCCTTGCAAATGATGAGCATGCGCTTATAATTAGAATGAACTAGAAATGGGATGCTCCTGGGGACAGTTTACTGCTGCTGCTCCACCACTGCCACCTCCTCCTCCTGTTACCACCTCAGCCTGCTCTACTTGTGAATAAGACCACAAATAGACGAGAAAAAAAATGAAAGAGAAGATTTTATTTTGAGCCCAATGCTGTGACACTGAGGTCAGCACATGGAAGAGGACCTGCTTGGTTCTAATGCCAGAAAGAGTGTGGCAAGTACGGGGCGTGCCGATGTAGTCTGCACCAATCACAACACAGATCACTTCCAACCACAAGCCTTACGTAATGACCAATCACAAACTCTAATCTTCATGAGCCACAAGCTTTCTGTGGAGTCGGGAAGGTCAGGAGTGTGTCCCCCTCCGCGTGGCATGAGTAAAACAGTCACAGAGTGAGCAGGGTCACCTAGAGTTCTAGAATGTTTGGAGAGAAGTCCTGCAAAGCCAGTGTACTTTGTCTGGAATGCTGGTGACTGGAGTAAGGCCTTCTGAAACACAACTCCTGGTCAGTAGCGGAGGCAGCGGTATTCCTGGCATCCGAAGGGTGGTTTCTTCACAGTGTCTATGAAGTGTTCAAACCAGCTAGGACGCTGTGATGATAGTCAGGCTGGTTGCAAAAAGAAGGGCTGGTTTGTTGATAGCAGCCAGGCACTCAGTGTTCTCTGGGGCAGGAGCTATGGCTCAGTGGTGGAGTGCTTGATCAGCTTATGCTCTGCCATGGGTTTCATGCCCAGCACCAACAAACCACGGATGTGTGGACTGTATGGGTTGTAACTTGCAAACCTGTACTCTCAGCTTTGAGTTTACAGAGCAGTTCCTGTCTTAGTCAGGTTTTTACGGCAGGGCCTGGAGAGAGGGTTCAGCGGTCAAGAGCAGTCACTGATCTAGCTTGAGAACCAGAGTTTGGTTCCCAACACTGACATCAAGCCACTCACAACCACCTATAACTACATCGTTAGGGGATCTGATGTCATCCTTTGGCCTCCACTAACATCAGCATGCATGTTTGCAAACACATGCAAGACACTCACATACTCACATATACATAAGGTGAAATTAAATTTTCTTTATAAAGGACCTTCAAAGCTGGGTGGTGGTGGCACACGCCTTTAATCCCAGCACTTGGGAGGCAGAGGCAGGTGGATCTCTGTGAGTTCAAGGCCAGCCTGGTCTACAGAGCGAGTTCGTTCCAAGACAGCCGAGGGCTACACAAAGAAAATTTATCTTGAAAAACAAAAATAGATGGATAGATAGATAGATAGATAAGAAAGGATCTTCAAAAAATGTAAGCCAAAAATGGGACAAAGTTTAATACTGATAAGTACTTTAAATCAAAACTGGTTTTAAAAAAAAAAAGTCAGGGCATGCAATTGCTATCTTTATATGCTCCCTTGATTTCTTGGTACAAGAAGGAATTTCCAGGTATTAATTTCAAAGAATCTGGATTAATGAAAGATTTCTGAAACTTTTGCTACCTTATTATATGCTACTGAGTTAAGCTGTGACTGTGATTAACACAGGCAGAAAAGGAAGTGTGTTCCAGACAAATACATCCCTGCCAAAGGTCTGAAAATACTCAGACATTTCCCCAGTAGTGTTTTGCAATTCTTTGTATGTTGCATTTTTTCCCTTGACAAAGACCCTAGTCTGCAGCCGGCACTATTTCACCCCCTCAAAAGTCTCTGAACAAAACTGTCTGGATTCAGATCTCTATTTTTAACCCCCTTGAAAACTCCCTTGAGTAAATCACTTGATCTAAGCGTGTGAAATGTGCTCTGAGCTTGGAATAGCTTCAATTATACTATAGTCTCTTCAGGTAAATTCAATGCATTTATTTATTAAGACCCCCACTAAGGAAAACAAATGAAAACAGGAAAGAGGCTTAGTACTGGTAATAGATGCATCCCCACATAACCACACACCCATGACTCTGTGAAATGCTAGCATAGAAAGCACCATAGGGAGCTGGAGTTAAAAGCATTTGCTGCTCCATCGTGAGGCCTGGAGTCTGGATTCCCGCACCCACAAATGTCTGTAACTCTAGTTCCAAGGGATCTGATTTCCTCTTCTGACTTCTGTGGGCACCTGGACACACATATGCACACGCAATCATACACACACACACACACACACACACACACACACACACACACACACACGAGAGAGAGAGAGAGAGAGAGAGAGAGAGAGAGAGAGAGAGAGAGATTAAAGAATAAATAAATAAAACAAAGCACCATGGAAATTTAGATAGGAGAGTGGGAATAAAACTCCTTTTGCCTTTTTTTCACTGAATGAGTGTATGAAGGTTTTTCAAGAAGTGAAGGATAGAGGGGAGAAAGAGAATGGGGTGAAAAAGAAAACCTCCAGGGGTTTTTCCTTGAGTCCACAAACCTACGCCTCCCAAAAATATAAACTCTAGGTAGGCTTCTTGGATTGATGTGGAGTTAAAGTAAGGAGCCAAAGTTTTGGGACAGATAGCTTAGAATTCATGGGGCAATGTGAATAGCTAATGGAAGTGGCCAGCAACACAGAAAAGTAGATCAGGTAACATAACAGACAAATGTGTGTGGCTGCATTTCCGAATGGATGGGTCTTTACAGGATCCTTCTGCATGTATTGTCTCATTTTTCCTCACAAAGATTCAATAAATGACCATTTTACAGGTGGGTAAACTGCAGGTCAATTGGCCTATCTAAGATCATCCAGGAAGTAACACAGCTAGACACAGCCTACGTGATCCAACTGTAAGTTCGGTGTTCCCTCTAGAAGAAGAAGGCTGGAATCCTTTATAAGTGATGCTGGTATTATCTATGCATTTAAGAAGCTCTGGAGTCTAGACTGTGCTTTCATATTTCCAGAAAGGTCTCTTTTAAATCTTCTACTAAAGGCTAGACTGAAGGAGGATAAAGAGAGTGGTTGCAACACTGACTTAAGCAAAAGAGGCAAGAATTGTCATGCTCAAGGTACCACTAGGGATGTGGCTCATTGATAGAGGGTGCCTAGCATGCGTAAGTCCCTGAATTCACTCCCCAGTAACCCCCTGCACAAGGCCCCCAAATGTGTACTGTTCTAAAGTGTTTACATTTCTCACAAAAGGTAAAAGAGAAGGTGGCCTTCCTAGTTCAAGAAGAAAGAGACAGACACAGCTGGTAGCATCAACATTACAGTTATTATCCAATGATCACACATACTAGTGCTTATTCTTACATAGTAATATCCAATACTCATCACATCGGTAGTGCTTTTCATCTGATAGTCTACATAGTGTTCTGTCTGAGACGTGCAAGCTCATTTAATTTTCACCCCTTGTGAGTTAGGTAAGTGAAGTGGCACTCCTCAGAAGGCTGGGCTTCCCAGGATCACTTAACTGCAGACTACACCTCCTTCAGGGTGCCTGCTAAATTCCTTCTGAGAACAAGGAGACCTCCAAGTGACCTTGGTTAGAAGGATCTCCTGTACTGTGTTCTCATAACATCTTTCTCTCCCTCCACCAAAACACTCCACATTTTACTCAGTCTTGTGGTCGCATCTTAAATGGCCTGTCTCTATACGCTCAAAGATACGGAAGCAGATCAAGTGGCCATCTCATTCACCATCCTACAATAAGCACCTGGCTCAGTGCCTGGACCATAGCCCTCAATGTGTCATTTATTAAGCTAATTAACAGACAGATCTAAGAAACACCATTATTACTGTCTACTGTGTGCCTGGTACTGTTTCAGAGAACAAATATTAAACAACTCTTGGAGGTATTACAATTCTACAGTTTAAAAAAAAAAAAGAAAGAAAGCTGAGCACACAGTGGTTGAGTAGTTTGATCAAGGTCACCATAGTAATAGGTAGCAAAGTCAGGATTAAAACCCAGGCAGTCTGGCTCCAGAGTCTATGTCCAGAACTACTAAGATGAATGAATGAATGAATGAATGAACGAATGGATGAATGAATGAATGAATGAAAAGGAAGGGAGAAAGCAAGCAAGCAGGAAGACACTCCAACAGACATGAATTTTCCTGGTGGCTCTTGACAGCTTCCTTTGAGGCTCGGGTTGGTCATTTTTCTGAAGCCGCTGGGCATCAGAATTGTGACTCGGCTGAGGAAGCACCACATGCCTCTGTCTTACTTGCTCTTTGTTTAGAGAGACAAATGGCTCAAGGTGGAAATGGATGTCTAAATTTTTAGAAAAGAAATGAAGACTAGGGCTGGAGAGATGGCTCAGTGGATAAGAGCACTAGCTGCTCTTCCAGAGGTCCTGAGTTCAATCCCCAGCAACCACATGTGGCTCACAACCATCTATCATGGGATCTGACTCATATACATAAATAAATCTTTTTTTCTAAAAAAAAAAAAGATTGATTCTCACAGCATTGTTTTATGTCAATAGAGTGCCAAATTGGAGGGCAGGGACTGAAAGTATTATTTTGTTTACAAATCTGCAACATCATCTTGCTGAAGTCTCTAACACCCTAAGTAAATTGGGAAAAGTACTCAGACAAAATTGTGCATATTTAAAGCACACAGAAAGTGCTGTTATGGTATCTCTGCAGTCCATTGCTTGACTTGTTCTACAAAAGCTCGTATGTGAAAATAAGAACATTGGAGTCTGGGGTACAGCTCAGTGGTAGAACTCTTGCCTCGAAGTCACAAATGAGGCTTGGGTTCAATTCCAACTGCAACTGCAAAACAAACAAGTTTGTTTCTTTGAAAAAAAAAAAGAAAAAAACCACCCAAAAAACTCTTGCCAATTTCTGGAATACTGAGAGGCAAGAAAAGAAGGCACAGTTTGAAAGTACGTGGGACTGTGTGTGGCCTCAGGCCAAGTCGATGTCCTTGGCCTGGGCAACCACTGAGGTCTATGATGGTGTCTGTGATGCTCTGGCAGAGGCCTTGTTGATGCCTGTGGTCTGTACTGCCACTGGCTTATTGAGGTTCGTGGCACTTGCTGATGCCGGAGACCATGTGGTTGTCCATGATCCGTGCTCCTACTGACTGTAAAGGACAAGGAGGCTAGTTTTGCAATGGCATTGAGGACGGCAGACTCACAGTTGAGAAATAGGGATATAGAAAGAAGGCTTCTGGGATAACCCATAGCCCCACCGTAACAGCCTAGACAGGAAAGCATTGAAGAGAACTCTTAAAAATTGTGATAAGGGCCAGGTAGAGGTGGCAGAGGGAGAGGCAGGCAGGTCTCTGAATTCAAGGCCAGCCTGATCTACAGAGCTAGTTGCAGGACAGCCAAGACTGTTACGCAGATAAATCCTGTCTTGGAAAAAAAAAATTGTGATAAGGATGCTGAGGTGTAGTTCTTCACAAGTGATGGCTTCTGGTGGGGGTGGGTAGGGAAGGACTCAGTTTTCTTTAAGGGGCTGGCTACTGGGAGTTTGACCATGCCCAGTGAGTATATGGGCAACACAAATTGGACTTGTGTGTGTGTTTTTTTTTTCTTTTCTTCTTTTTTTTTTTGGGGGGGGGGGGGGGGGGGGACGGAAGGGGGGGGGCCACAAGGGTGAGGGCAGACCGGGGGGGACAGGGAAGCAAGTGTGATGGGGTGTGTGGTGCTTTGAAAGAAAATGGCCCCCAAAGGGAGTGGCACTATTAGGAGGTGTAGCCTTGTTGGAGGAAGTGTGTCACTGTGGGGGTGAGCTTTGAGGTCTTTTTCTCAGCTTCACTCAGTGTGACAATCAGTTGACTTCCTGTTGCCTGCCTATCAAGATGTAGGACTCTCAGCTTCAGCACCATGTCTGCCTGCCTGCTGCCACGCTCCCTACCATGATGATAATGGATTGAACCTCTGAAATTGTAAGGGAGCCATTGCAATTAAATGTTTTCTTTATAAGAGTTGCCATGGTCGTAGTGTCTCTTCACAGGAATAAAAACCCCAAGACAGGGTGCATGATGCGAAGTTCTCAAGTCATCAATAAAAATATTATCTTGAAAAAAAGGAACTAGATGGGGCTCAACATACCCAATTCTCAAGTCTTTTTACTGGTATTTCAAGAATTTGAAGTGGGTTTTTTTTTGTTGTTGTTGTTGTTATTGTTTTGTTTTGTGACAGAGTGAGCCCAGGCTAGACTCAAACTCACTATGTAGCTGAGGATGCCCTTCTGATCATCCTCCCTCCACCTCCTAAGTGCTGGGATTATAGGCCCACCACTTCCTGTTTATGTGACACTGGAGCTGTACATCAAATCCAGAGCTGTACGTACTAGCACTCTATCAACTAAGCATATCCCCAGCCAGAACTTGGGATAAGATCTCACAGAACTATGCTCCAATAACAGAGCAAGAGTTAGCATTATTCACGGGCTAGTGAGATGGTTTGGAGGACTGCTGTCAAGCCTGAGTTTCATCCCCAGGACCCCTAGGGGAGAAGAAGAGAGCTAACTCCATAAAGAATTAACTCAGACCTCTACATGTGTGCCTAGGGATGCAGGTCATTCCCTAATACCCATGCACAATAATTGTTGTGGATTAATCTTGTTGTACGCCGTGAAAATGTGTCTTTGCCAAGGCACCTTCTGATTGGCTTAATAAAGAGCTGAATATATATCAGTAGCTAGGCAGAAAGAGGTTCGGCAGGACTTCCAGGCAGAGAAAGAAGAGCAAAGGAATCTAGGCATGGAGGAGATGCCAAAGGACAAGGAGAGGAAACAGGAAGAACAAGGTGGAAGAGAGGTAAAAAGCCATGAAGCAAAACATAGATTAATATAAATGGGTTAATTTAAGTTATAAGAGCTAGTGGGACAAGCCTAAGCTATAGGCCAAGCTTTCATAATTAATAATAAGTCTCCATGTCATATTTTTGTGAGCTGGCAGCTCCAAAAAGATCCACCTACAAATAAGTGTTTCTTTTTCCCCCAAAGTTACCACTATTAATTTTTCCTCTTTATTTTTTTCCTCACTGGAGGCTCTGAAACCTACTTATAGTGTATAAGACACCACAATGTATAGCATTGACCCTGGTCCCATAGATGACCAGTATTTGCTGAACAAGTAAATAACATAGAAATGGGGATACAGGTACATACATGTCCAACTTCTGTGCCCTAAAAAACTTTAAAATGCAAATCAGAACTGGGTTACGGCTCAAAGGTACGGCACTCACCTAGCATGGTAAAGTCTAGATTTAACTCCTAGCACCAAAGAACAAGAAAAGAAGAACACAGGCCAGCTTTTCCAGAGAGGCCAAACTGAAATTACAGATCTTACCTTCTCCCCAAATTTTATGGTAATCAAACTGAGAAAAAAATCAGAAAATATTTAACCTCTGAACCCAATGATCTTTGAATAGAGTGACTTTTCAAGGTCTTTCACATGAGTCATAAATTATTACAATGTTTGTCAATGCCTCTGGATTTCCACTAGTAGGGAGAAAAACAGTATCCTATTTTGATACCATATTGAACCTCCAGGGAAAACAATTTCTCCCAACAGATTACCTCTTCAGAGGCAACACTATGATGAACTCCCTGTGTAACCTTCTGGAATTAGTGTTTGCATGTATGACTTTTTCACAAATGTAAATAGACCATACACTCACTTCTGACCCATTCCTATTCCTTATGGCTTTAGGCCTGTCTATATGAATCTGCATCATTCTTTTAAATAGTTGCATAGGACTCTATAAC
Organism: Peromyscus aztecus; assembly: GCA_902168405.1. NCBI lineage: Eukaryota > Metazoa > Chordata > Mammalia > Rodentia > Cricetidae > Peromyscus > Peromyscus aztecus. The sequence goes on from CABHPQ010171060.1 coordinate 12,804, forward strand.
ATGAAAACGTCATTATTACTTCAGCCATTCTACTATCATTCAACATTTAGATCTCATTTTTTGTGATTATAAACAATACTAAAAAATAAACCTAAGCCAACAGACCATAAAAATTAGGGTTGGTAGAGGTACAGGCCATGCCTGTCAGAAGAACAAGTGCATGCCATGCCAACCAGAAGAACAGATAGGCTGCCTGCCTGTCCAAAGAACCCTCCCATACCCTCAGTTTAAACCCCAAAACCCAACCCACTACCATTCCTTCCCGTGCATCCCCAATGCTGTGCCTCCACCCACACCTTGGGCTGTTATCTGCTGTTCAGGTGTAGGCCATGCCAGTCAGAAAAACAGATAGGCAAACTCTGGCGAAGACTTCCTTCTGGGTCGGAGACCACACCAGCCACCAGAACTCCACTCTCTCAGTGACCCTCACACACTATCCCCAATCACCACTCCTTTCTCATCACTGTGTCCCACCCCTGAGTTGGAGCAGAGACCCCCATGCTGGACTAAAGGCCATGCTAGCTACCAGAAGTCCATCCCCCAACTCAAAAGAGACTTCCTGCTGGACCAGAGGTCACACCAGCTGCCAGAACTCTAGGTCACAAAGATTAAAAGACCAAAGAGGAAACAGAAACCAAGGAACAAAACACTCATCCAACAAAGACAAACTAAGAAATCAGCACCTAGACCTATAATTACCCCAAACCCAGATGCCTAGACAACAGTGTAAGAACACAATCAACAGCCAAGGCAATATGTCACCACCAGAGCCCAACTATCCTACTACAACAAGCCCTGACTATTCCAACACAGCTGAAGCACAAAAAAAAAAATGATCTGAAAACCAAGTTTATGAAGATGATAGAGGTCCTTAAAGAGGAAATGAATAAACCCTTAAAGAAATTGAGGAAAAGACAAACAAAAATTGAAGGAAATCAATAAATCCCTTAAAGAAAGCCAAGAAAAAAACCAAACAGTTGAAGGAAGTGAATAAAACTGTTCAAGACCTGAAAATGGAAATAGAAGCAATAACGAAAACATAAACTGAGGGAATTCTGGAAATGGAAAATCTAGGTAAGTGAACAAGAAAGAACTACAGATGCAAGCATCACCAACAGAATACAAGAGGTGGAAGAGAGAATCTCAGGTATTGAAGACATGATAGAAAAAAAATATTGAAAAAATAGATACATCAGTCAAAGGAAATGTTAAATCTAAAAAATTCCTGACATAAAACATCCAGGAAATCTGGGACACTATGAAAAGACCAAACCTAAGAATAATAGGAATAGAAGAAGGTGAAGAATTACAGCTCAAAGGCCCAGAAAGCATTTTTAACAAAACCATAGAAGAAAAATTTCCTAACCTAAGGAAGAACTTGTTTATAAAGGTACAAGAAGCTTACAGAATACCAAATAGACTATATCAGAAAATAAAGTCCCCTTGCCACATAATAACCAAAATAGTAAACACACAGAACAAAGAAAGAAAATAAACAGCTGCAAGGGGAAAAGACCAAGTAACAAATAAAGGCAGCTCTATTAGACTTCTCAACGGAGACTCTAAAAGTGTGAGGGCCTGGAAAGATGTTCTATAGACTCTAAGAGGCCACAGAAGCCAGCCCAGACTACTGTACTCAGCAAAACTTTCCATGAGCATAGATGAAGAAAACAAAATACTCCATGACAAAGTCACATATAAACAATATCTATCCACAAATCTAGTCCTGCAGAAGGAAAACTCCAACCCAAGGAAGTAGTTAACACAGGAGATAAGTAATCTCACATCAGCAAAATCAAAAGAAGGGAAGGGACATCAACGGACAGGTCATCCAGACAAAAACTAAACAGAAATAACAGAGCTAACACGCATTATGGACCTAACGTATCTACAGAACATTTCCTCTAAACACAAAACAATATACCTTCTTCTCAGCACTTCATGGGACATTCTCCAAATTTGGCCATATACTTGGTCACAAAAGTAGGTTTAAGCAGATACAAGAAAATTGAAACAACCTTCTGTATCCTGTCAGATCACCACAGATGAAAGCTAGCTTTCAACAACAACAGAAACAACAAAAAGCGTACAAAGTCATGGAAACTGAACAACTCTCTACTGAATGACTATTGGGTCAAGGTAGAAATAAAGAAAAATTAAAGCCTTCCTATAATTCAATGAAAATGAATGCACAACATACCCAAACGTATGGGACACAATGAAAGTGGTGCTAAGAGGAAAGTTCATAGCACTAAGTGCCTACATAAAGATGTTGAAGAAATCTCACATGAGCAACTTAACAGCACACCTGAAAGCTCCAGAACAAAAAGAAGCAAACTCATCCAGGAGGAATAGACAGCTGGAAATAATCATATTGAGGGCTGACATCAATAAAACAGAAACAGAGAGCAATACAAAGAATCAATGAAATAAAGAGTTGGTTCTTTGAGAAAATTGACAAGATAGATGAATTCTTATTCAAACTAACTAAAAGACAGAGCGAGAGTATCCAAATTAACAAAATCAGAAATGAAAAGGGGGACATAACAACAGACACTGAGGAAATCCAAGAATCATTAGGTCATACTTTAAAAAATCTGTACTCTACAAAATTAGAAAATCTAAAAAACATGAACAATTTTCTTGATAGATACCACTCACCAAAGTTAAATCAAGATCAGATAAGCAAATTAAATAGACCTATAGCCCCTAAGGAAATAGAATCAGTCATTAAAAGTCTCTCAACAACAACAACAACAAAAAGCCTAGGGCCAGACAGTTTTAGTGCAGAATTCTACCAGATTTTAAAAAGAGAACTAATACCAATGTTCCTCAAATTATTCCACGATATAGAAGCAGAAGGAACATTGCCAAATTCATTTTGTGAGGCCACAGTGACCCTGATAACCCAAACCACACAAGAATTCAACAAAGAAAGAGAATTACAGACCAATTTCCTTCATTAACATTGACACAAAAATACTCAGTTAATGGGGGCTGGAGAGATGGCTCAGCAGTTAAGAGCACTGGCTCCTCTTCCAGAGGTCCTGAGTTCAATTCCCAGCAACCACATGGTGGCTCACAACCATCAGTAATGAGATCTGGCTCCCTCTTCTGGCCTGCAAGCCTGCATGTACACTGTATACACAATAAATAAATAAATCTTTAAAAAAAATACTCAATTCAATACTTGAAAACCGAATCCAAGAACACATCAAAAAGATCATCCACCATGATCAAGTGGGCTTCATCCCAGAAATGCAGGGATGACTCAACATATGAAAATCGGTCAATGTAATCTACCATATAAACAAACTGAAAGAAAAAAAAACACGTGATTTTCTCATTAGATGCTGAAAAGTCTTTGACAAATTCCAACTCCCCTTCATGATAAAAGTTTTAGAGAGGTCAGGGATACAAGGAACACACCTAAACATAATAAAGGTAATACACAGCCAGCCTACAGCCACCATCAAATTAAATGGAGAGAAACTCAGAGCATTTCCACTAAAATCAGGAACAAGACATGGCTGTCCACTCTCTCCACATCTATTCAATATAGTAGTTGAAGTTCTAGCTAGAGCAATAAGACAATTTAAGGAGATCAAGGAAATATAAATTAGAAAGGGAAGAAGTCAAAATATCATTATTTGCAGATGATATGATAGTATACATAAGTGACCCCAAAAAATTCTGCCAGGGAACTTCTACAGCTGATAAATACCTTCATTGATGTGGCTGGATACAAAATTAACTCAAAAAAAAAGTAGCCCTCCTATATACAAACGACAAATGGGCTGAGAAAGAAATCAGGGTGCTGGGCGGTGGTGGTGCACGCCTTTAATCCCAGCACTCGGGAGGCAGAGGTAGGCAGATCTCTGTGAGTTCGAGGCCAGCCTGGGCTACCAAATGAGTTCCAGGACAGGCTCCAAAGCTACACAGAGAAACCCTGTCTCAAAAAACCAAAAAAAAAAAAAAAAATCAGGGAAACAACACCCTTTACAATAGCTACTAACAATATAAAATATCTTGGGAGGTAACCCTAACCAAGCAAATGAGAGACCTGTGTAACAATAACTTCAAGTCTTTAAAGAAAGAAATTGAAGAAGCTGTCAGAACATGGAAAGATCTCTCATGCTCATGGATCAGTAGGCTTAACATAGTAAAAATGGCCATCTTACCAAAAGCAATCTATAGATTCAACACAATCCCCATCATAGTTCCGACACAATTCTTTACAAACCTTGAAGAACAATATTCAATTCCACATGGAAAAACAAAAAACCCAGGATAACTAAAACAATCCTGAACAATAAAAGAACTTCTGGAGGGATCAGCATCCATGAAAGCAAGTTGTACTACAGAGCTATTTATTGTAACAAAAACTACATAATATCGGCATAAAAACACCTGATTTTTGATAAAGAAGCCAGAAATATACAATGGAAAAAGAACGCATGTTCAACAAATGATGCTGGTCTAACTGGAAGTCTGCATGTAAAAGAATGCAAATAGATCCATATCTATCACCCTGCATGAAACTCAAGTCCAAGTGGATCAAAGACCTCGACATAAAACCAGATACACTGTACCTGATAGAAGAGAAAGTAGGGAATAGCCTTAATGCATTGGCACAAGAGACAACTTCCTGACCAGAACACCAATAGCACAGGCACTAAGACTGACAATTACTAAATGGGACCTCATGAAACTGAAAAGCTTCTAAGGCAAAGGACACCATCAATAGGACAAAACAGCAGCCTACAGAATGGGAAAGGATTTTCACCAACTCCACATCTGATGGAGGGATACTATCCAAAACATATAGAACTCAAGAAACTAGACATAAACAAACCAAATAATTCAATTAAAAAATAGGGTAGAGGCCGGGCAGTGGTGGCTCACGCCTTTAATCCCAGCACTCAGGAGGCAGAGTCAGGCAGATCTCTGTGAGTTAGAGATCAGCCTGGTCTACAGAGCTAGTTCTAGGACAACCAGGGCTACACAAAGAAACCCTGTCTCAAAAAAAAAAATCCAGCTATACCACTCCTGGGCATATACCCAAAGAATGATCAATTCTACCACAAGGGCACTTGCTCAACTATGTTCATAGCAGTTTTATTCATAATAGCCAGAAACTGGAAACAACCTAGATATCCCTCAATCAAAGAATGGATAAAGAAAATGTGGTACATTTATACAATGGAGTATTACTCAGCTGTTAAAAAAATGACACCATGAAATTTTCAGGCAAATGGATGGAACTAGAAAAAAATCATCCTGTCTGAGGTAACCCAGACCCAGAAAGACAAACATGGTACACATTCACTTATAAGTCGATATAAACTATAAGTAAAGGATAATCATGCTACAATCCACAGACCCAGAGAGGCTAAGTAATAAGGGGGCTCAAGGGAGTTGCATGGATCACCCTGGGAAGGGGAAATAGAATAGAATCTTTTGGGTGGACTGGGGCCAGGTAGAAATGGGAACAGCAGGGATCAGGTGGGTGAGAAAGGAATGGAGGGAGAGAGTACTGAGAGAGATAACTGGAATTGGGGGGGGGGCATTCTGAGGACAAAGTAGAAACCTAGTATAATGGAAACTCCCTGGAATCTATGAGGGTGACCCTATCGAGGACTCCTAGTAATCGGGGACATAGAGCCTGTTTTACCATCTTTTGTTACCAAGCAAGGCCTCCAGCAGTGGGACTGGGACACCAACCCAGCCACAAAACATTCAAACTACAATTTGTCCTGCCTGCAAGGTGTGCTGGGGGAAAGGTGGTGCAGAACTTGTGGGAGTGGCCAAGAAATGACTGGTCCAACTTGAGATCCATGCCACAAGAGAGAGCCCATGACTGACACGGCCTGGATGGTCAGGACCCAGAGTCTGGATAGCCCAGACACCTAGGATAGAACCAAACATGACTGGCCAAAAAAAGTCAATGAAATTATTCCTAATGATAGTCTGCTATATTGTTAGACTGGTGCCTAGCCCAGTTGTCTTCAGAGAGGTTTCATCCACCAACTGATGGGAGCAGATGCAGAGACCCAAAACCAAACATTAGGTAGAGCTCAGGGAATCCCAAGTGTTAGGGGAATGTCTTTCTGTATATTGCCAATATGTGTTGCTCTGATTGGTTGATAAATAAAGCCTTTTGGTCTATGGCAAGGCAGCCTTACAGGCAGGCAGGAAATTCAAAGGGAGAGACAGGAAGAAGGTGGAGAGAGATGCCAGCAAGCCACCCAAGGACCAACATGTAATGGGACGCAAGTAAAGCCACGGAACATGCGGCAATACATAGATTAATAGTTATTGGCTAATTTAAGATACAAGAGTTAGCTAGCAAAAGGCTTGAGCCATGGCCATGCAGTTATAATTAATATAAGCCTATGTGTTTACTTGGGAGGCGCAAGTGGGAGAGATTTGTCCTGACCACTGGCAGGCCGGGACACGGGAAAACTTCCAACTACACCCAAGGAAGACGGGGAGGAAGGATTGTAGGAGCCAAAGGGATCATGGACACCACAAAAACAAGGCCCTCAGAATTAACTAACCAGAGCTCATAGGGGCTCATAGAAACTGAAGAGACCATCAGGGAGCCTGTATGAGTCTAAGCTAGGTTCTTTACATATACATTATGGTTGTGAAGCTTGGTGTTCCTGTAGGACTCCTAACAATGAGAGTGGGGTGTTGTTGAATACTAGTTGAAGATGTGTTACACTCTTTTATGCTGTGGAATATTTGTTTAATGATGCAAAGATATGTTGCATTCTTTTATGCTGCATTTGTTTAACTCTGTGAAACTCTGTTACTTTGCCTGTCTAAAACACCTAATTGGTCTAATGAAACGAGTGGCCAATAGCTACGCAGGAAAAAGGATAGGCAGGGCTGGCATGCAGGGAGAATAAACAGGAGGAGAAATCTGGGAAGAGAGAATTGAGGATCAAGAAAAGGAGGAGAGAAGGACTCCGGGGCCAGCCACCTAGCTACCCAGCAGGCCATGGAGTAAGAAGTAAAGAAAGGTACATAAAATAGAGAAAGATAAAAGCCTAGAGGCAAAAGGTAGATGGGATCATTTAAGTTAAGAAAAGCTGACTAGAAATAAGCCAAGCTAAGGCTGGGCATTTATAAGTGAGAATAAAACCCTGTGTATTTATTTGAGAGTTGAGTGGTGGGCCCCCAAAGAGCAAGGAGCAAAAACCAACCAACGACAGTGGGAGCTGTCTCTGACTCTTTTGCCTGCACTTGGGACCCATTTTCTCCTACTGGGTTTCCTCATCCAGCCTTGATATGAAGTTTGTGTCTAGTCTTATTGTAACTTCTCATTCCATGTTCAGTTGATACCCCTGGGAGGCCTGCTCTTTTTTGAGGGGAAATGGAGGAGATGTGGATGTGGGGGAGAGAGAAGATGCAAGGAGCGATTGTGGGGAGAGGAGAGAGGGGAACTGAGGTCAGGTTGTAATATATGAGAGAAGAATAAATTAATAAATAAATAAATAAATAATGTAGGATTGGTAACATCATGAAAACACTGAAAAAGGCGGCTTTCTGAAATTTTAGCTGGACTTATATCTAATTTTTAAAAAAATATGTGGTAATTTAGGGAAACAATAAAATGCAATAGAAATTAAAGAGCTGCCTTATGCAAAAGAATACCAGATTTGGGTGAATAAATAGCTCCACTTACAAGTACAATAGTTTAAGAAGGATGTACAGTGTTTGGAAAGCAGAATGAGATTGCTGAAGACAAGTAACTTTGGCTACATGCACAGAGATTTTTTTTTTCCAGATTCAAATAGCCCTAAGCCCAGAAAAGGTATGGAATACAAAGATCTTCATCATGAAAACACAGGTTCAAACAGTATTGCAAAGAAAAAAGGTGACGTGAAAGGCAAACAAGGGCAAGAAAATGATAAAGGAACTAAAGCAACTCATGATGAAAAAGAAATAAAATGTGTGTGCGCACGCGCATGAAAAATTCCAGAGATTTTCCACACTGTGATGGTCCCAAATGGAGGTCAGTATAAATCCATGTGAGACCCCTTTACAAATATGGTTTTGCACCTTCTGATAGTTATTATAAATTGTCAACTTGATGAGTTCTAGAGTCACCCGAGAAGAAATTTTGAGAATGTCCATGAAGGATTATCTTCCAGGTTAACTGAAGTGGGAAGAGCTGTCCTCTGGGGGTGGACCATGGGTGGGCAGGGCTATCAGACTGTTTAAAATAGAGAAAGTGAGCTGAGGTGGAGTACTCACTGTTCTGGGCTTCCGGACTCTGGATGTGAGGTGACCATCTGTTTCCTCAAGTTCCTGCCACTGTGATTTTCCTGTCATGATGGACTGTAACCTTGGACTGTGAGCCAACATAACCTTCCCTTCCTTAAATTGCTTTTGTTAGGGTATTTTCTTTTAAATCACAAAAACTGAAAAGTAACTAAGGCACACTTTAGTCCAAAGTCAATCTTGGTCCTCCCATCTCCTCAAGCAGAAGATTTTGAGGAAGACCAGCCTGGGGAAGCTGGGAGCAATGAAGTCAAATGTGTAGGGAGGCCCTGCTGGTCAATTGCAATCTACCATGGCCTGGCAGCTTTCTCCAAGCCGAGCAACATGAAGGACTCCCTCCCCAGTGAGGCTTTCTGACAGCTACCTGCCCTTATTTGGAGGATGTCTCTAGGCCCAGATGCCTGACTTATCTCAAGCATGACCCTTGACATAGTTCCCTGCAAACGCTCTTCCCCTGTGGACCACATGGTTATTAAGTAACTTGCTCTAGCTAGTTTCATAGGGCCGTGCTGCCACTAACGCAGCTTTCTGCCTCAGGAGGCTGAGGCAGAAGGATCAGCTGAGCCTATGGATTCAAGCTCATCCTGAGCAACATAGCAAAACCCTATCTCAAAACAAATCACAACAAGCATGATGTGTACTTTACAGTCATACATTCTTTTTAAACCTCAGAATGAATGATTTAAGGAGGAAGAGATGGTCACATTTGCTTGTAGCAATATCACAGTTACAATGGTGCCATTGGAGCCTCTGAACAATGGTAATGGATGCCAGGGATATCTGTCCTGCTATGCAGATGTCCTAGCTACCAGCCTTTTGGTGGCTTTTTTTTTTTTGGTTTTTCGAGGCAGGGTTTCTCTGTGTAGCTTTGCGACTTTCCTGGAACTCACTCTGTAGCCCAGGCTGGCCTCGAACTCACAGAGATCCGACTGCCTCTCTCTGTCTCCCAGTGCTGGGATTAAAGGCATGCGCTGCTACTGCTACTGCTGCTGCTGCTGCTGCTGCTGCTGCTGCCGCCGCCGCCGCCGCTGCCCGGCCTGGTTCCTGTGTGTTTTTTAAAGCCAGGTTCTTGCCGGGCGGTGGTGGCACACGCCTTTATTCCCAGCACTTGGGAGGCAGAGGCAGGTGGATCTCTGCGAGTTTGAGATCAGCCTGGCCTACAGAGTGAGTTCCAGGAAAGGAGCAAAGCTACACAGAGAAACCCTGT
>CABHPQ010171060.1:22402-40072 GCA_902168405.1 Peromyscus aztecus
CAATTTTTTGAGTCACCCAGTACCTTTCTCATAAATTTATTTTCTACTTGTGTTTGTCAAGGTTCTTTGTTGTTCTTGGTATCGATTAATACAGTGTGTAGCATGAGGACTAATTGATCTTAATAATAAAAACCTGGAGCCAGATATCTGGGTAAATGCCGAAAGATCAGTAAAGGAGTCAGCCACTAGAGAGACTTCTTACCTCCGGGACTTTTCAGCTGAAAGGGAGCTGAGCTCCTGTCTCCTCCTGCCTTATAGTCCTCTCTCTGCCCAGCCATATCACTTCCTGTCTCCACCTCCCCAGTACTAGAATTAAAAGGTGTGAGTTCCCAAGTGCTGGGATCAAAGGTATGTGCCACCACTCTTTGGCTCTCTTTCTCTTTTAGACTGGATCAGTCTTGTGTAGCCCAGGGTGACCTTAAACTCACAGAGATCTGTCTGCCTCTGCCGCCGCTGCCCCGCCCCACGAGTGCTGGGATTAAAGGTGTGAGTCATCACTGCCTGGCCTCTATGGCTAACTAGTGGCCATCTCTGCACTCTGATCTTCAGGAAAGCTTTATTTGTTAGATCACAAACAAAACCACAACAGTGGACAGGAAGGCAAATGGGCAACTATGATGAGACCTAGACTCTTTCAGAAACAATCAAAACTAAGAGTATACAAAGAAGCCTTATGAAGTCTCACAAGTTTGTAAGCTAATTAATATATAGATATAGATATAATATATATCTATATATAGATTTTTTTTAAAGAATTTGTCCCAGCACTTGGGAGGCAGAGGCAGGTGGATCTCCAAGTTTGAGGCCAGTCTGGTCTACAAAGTGAGTTCCAAGACAGCCAGGGCTACACAGAGAAGCCCTGTCTCTAAATAAATAAATAAATAAATAAATAAATAAATAAATAAAAATTAAAAAAAAGAGCTTGAACAGAAATATCCCACATTAGTGAACAATGCTGCTCTCAGAAGATGTGAGTAAATGACAATTTCATTGACAGGCACAGGTTACCTCTCTCTGAAATATTGGTCAGGGATGCCCCAATATAAACTATTGCTATTTATTGCTTGTGGTTGCCCATGATAACTAGATGGTAAAACACTACTTTCTGAAGACAACACACAGTAGTCTCAGGGCTCTGAAACATCATTCTGAACTGACCAGAAAACCTATGCCTTCCTAGCTTTGGAAGGTGCAATGCAGGATGCATGGGGAGAAAATACAACAATGGCCTTATCAAGCACTGATCCCTGAGGGCTACAATGTTGACCTCACAGGCACGAAGAGCTACACTGTTTATGGGAGTAACCAAACTGCTCTCCTGATTGGATTTGAGGTTTGCTCCACAGGCAGGAATTAATTCATGCCTGGTCCAGTAAACATGGCCAAAACTAGTGGCAAGGGAAACCATAGGTCAGAACCTTTTGATACTGTTTTTCTAAACTGTCATGTTGTCAAGCTGCCTTCTAAATATTTATGTTCATATCTGTAGATCTGTGCTGCGCCCAACAAGAGAAGCTTCTTATTGTAGTGGTCAATGCGGAGATGCATTTCTGCTCAAGATACTAGAAATAAGTGACTGTAGTTGCTCAACCAAATATATGACATACATATCAAACCAACCCAGAGGCTCTGGGACCGTTGGGATTGGAGGGCAGGAAGAATGTAAGAGTCAGAGGATGAGGAGGGGCGCTGTGAAATGCTGTTCTCTGGACATGACATGGCCATTGGACATCTGAACTCACATCACAGCAGCTGGGATCACTTACCCAAGACCTGTACAAGATCAAGCCAGGTAAAAATTCCAGCACAATGTTAGATGTGGCAGTACACACACCTTTAATCCCATACTTGGGGAGTAGATGCAGGTGGATCTCTGTGTGTTAGGCCAACCTAGCATACATAATATGTTCTAGGCCATGCCAATGAGGGTTACATCATGAGATCCTGCTTTAAAAATATCAAAACCAAGCCGGGCGGTGGTGGCGCACGCCTTTAATCCCAGCACTTGGGAGGCAGAGGCAGGCAGATCTCTGTGAGTTCGAGGCCAGCCTGGTCTCCAAAGCGAGTTCCAGGAAAGGTGCAAAGCTACACAGAGAAACCCTGTCTCGAAAAAAACCAAAAAACAAACCAAAAAGAAAAAATCAAAACCAAACCAAACCAAATTCCAGTATAGAGGGGAGGTTCCTAAGGCCTCACTCTTGGTTGAGGAGTTACTGGTAGTTTGATAGCTGCTGGGAGAGAATCACTTTTCTTTTCTTTTTTTCCTTTTTTTTTTTTTTTTCAAGACAGGGTTTCTCTGTATAACATCCCTGGCTGAACTAGAACTCGCTTTGTAGACAGGCTGGCCTACTTATTCAAACCACACTCATCATTAGTTATCTTTGTTAATCTTTTTGGGAAAGGCCATCTCAGATCTACCCAGAAAGGATGTCTCTTAACTGATCCTAGATTCAATTTGTTGACAACTAAGACCGACCATCACAATGTCTAAGTAAAGATAGTAACTGTTAGAGGGTGAAGTATGGTTTTGGTCTGATGTTTGAATTGCTAAATGGTCTTTTTATAAAAACCCAGAGCCTGATATTGGGGTGAATGCTGAAAGATCAGAGAGACAAAGCAATAAACCACCTCTTACCTCTAGGACTCCTCAGCCTAAAGAGAGTGAGTTCCTGTTCCCTCACGCCTTATATACCTTTCTCTGCCCTGCCATATTACTTTCTGGGGCTAAAGGTGTGTGTGCTTCCCAAACAAAGGCATGAGATCTCAAGTGCTGGCATTAAAGTGTGTGTCACCACTGCCTGGCTCTGTTTCTCTCCTATACTGGATCAATCTCAGTGTGGCCTTGAACTCACAGAGATCCAGACAGATCTCTGCCTCCCGAGTGACAGGATTAAAGGTGTCTAATCTAGTGGCTGGTTCTGTCTTCTGAGCCTCAGGCAAGTTTATTTGGGTACACAATATATTACCACATTGGTCTTAGTTTAGTTCATTGGCATACAACTCCTAAAATTTTTGGAATCTTGGCCGCTAGCCTCAAACTCACAGAGATCTGCCTGCCTCTGTATCCTGAGTGTCGGGATTAAAGGCGTGCATCACCACCGCCCAGTTTCAAGTGTTTTTTGTTTGTTTGTTTGTTTGTTTACTAGTTGGTTCACTACTGGCTGGCAGTCCCTAGGTAAATTCAGGATGGGCGCTGGGTATCAGAAAGACCAAGGTAGGATTAGAGGGTTGGGACTTTCAGCCCTATCCCTAATCTCTGGAACTGAGGGTGGAGGGTGGAGCTAGAGGTTAAACTGACCCCTAAAGGTCAGTGATTTAATCAGTCATGCCTATGGAAAGAAACCTGCACAAAACCCATAAAGAATAGGGTACAGAGACCTTCCAGATGGGAAAACGCGTGGCTGGTCCTGGAAGGTGGTGGTGTACTAGAAGAGGGCACAGAGGTTTTACAGCATTCCCTCTCTCTCTCATCCCCCGTACCTCTCCACAGGTAGCCATTGTAATAGCCTCTGTACAGTGTTTCTCGGCCTTCCTAATGCTGTGACCCCTTAATACAAATTCATGTTGTGGTGACCCCCCCAACCATACAATTATTTTCGTTGCTACTTCATAACTGTCATTTTGTTATAAATCATCACGTAAATATCTGATATGCAGATGGTCTTAGGTGACCTCTGTGTAAAGGCTGTTCATCTCAAAAGGGGTCGTGGCCCACATGTTGAGAACCACTGTTCTATAATAAGCTGGTGAGTATAAGGGTGGTGTTTTTCTAAGTTCTGTTAGCCACTCAAGCAAATTAAGCAAATCCAAGGCAGCAGTCATGGGAATCCCAGTGTATAGCTGGTATGTAGGGTCTGTGATTCATATCTGAAGTTCAGGGAAATCTTATAAGATTGGAAAACTGGAATTCAACACTGCTTTCATGTAGACAGTGTTAGATGGGCTAAAAATTGATCAGCCAGCTGGAAGTCTGGATGTTTTATGTGGGGGTGGGGGGTGGGGGGTGGGGAGGCGCTAGCATTTCGGGTTACAAAAACAGTGCTGTGAGAGGGTAGAAGAAACAGAGTTTGTTCATTCTAGAACTTCTAAGTAACAATGTATTGAGGACTTACGTAAAATGCGCGACAAAACAGCACAAAGGACCCCGGTAAGGAGGTTTTAAAAAGTCATCTCCTATTTTGTTGTAGGGTTAGGTTTTAAACCCAGAGCCTCCTGCCTGTAAATTGGATGTGCACTTTAGTGGATAATGAAAGGATTTACATAAGTCACACCAGCAGAACAGAGTTTATTTAGTACTTTACAAGGAAACAGCCCACAAGGTGGAAACAAAATTGCCTGCAGTAACACAATGACTGTAGCAGCAACACAATGACTGTAGCAGTGTTTTAGGGGAGCTGTCCTCCTTGCAGTTGGAATTTCCAGTATGCAAAGCCTACCATGCAAAGGTGCCTAGTCCTGATTGGTAGATGTTTGACTCTGGGCAGGGACTGGAGTTTGAGGGTGCAGGCTCTGCTGTACCTGATGGAAGCTAAGTTTGATTTGCTGCACTCAGTCAGGTCATTCCAGGCGAGTCACTAGAGCCAGTTATTTATTTATTTTCTTAAGAAAATGTTTTTATTCATTTTTACATACCAATCACAGATCCCTCTCTTCCCTCCTCCTGCCATTCAGCCTCCCCTCCCCCAACCCACCCCCCATTCTCTCCTACAAGAAGGTAAGGCCTCCCTTAGGGAGTCAGCAGAGCCTGGCACATTCAGTAGAGACAGGTCCAAGCGCTAGAGCCAGTTATTTTAAATGGTTTAATTAGAGATTCTTCTCCGACTTTGCATGGTAGAAATTCTCTGACAAGTCTCCCAACAATGGCTTTTCCTCTACATGAAGAATATGCTCTACCTCTGAGCTACAATTTGAACAAGATTCTTTTTCTTTAGTCAAAAAAAGTGTGAAAAAGAGGAGGAGTTTCAGGCGTTTCAAGGAGATGCAGAGGAAGCAGAAGATGAACGTGCCATACTGAGAAAATGTACCGAGCCACATGGCAGAGTGTAGATAAGAAATATGGGTTAATTTAAGTTGTAAGAGCTAGTTAGTGATAAATTGAGCTATCAGCCGAGCATTTGTAATTAATAATAAGTCTCTGTATGGTTATTTGGGAACTGGCTGGCAGGACAGAGAAGTCTGTCTACATCTATCTCCCTCTGCCTCCCGAGTGTTGGGATTATAGGTGTGCACCACCACCACCAGGTCAAACAATTTTTAATTTTTTATTTTTAAATTATGTGTGTGTGTTTGAGAGTGGAGATCCCTGGAGCTGAAGTTACAGATGGTTGTGAACCTTGCAGCACAGGTGCTGGGAACCAATCTTGGGTCCTCAGGAGGAGCAGCAGGAGCTCTGAAATGCTGAGCCATCTCTCCAGCTCCAAGAAATTCTTATATTGTAGTGAAGTAGTACTATATTAAAGGTGGACCATGATATATTAAAGATGTGTTAAAGATATAAAGCCTAGGGCACTTACCAAACAAAAAGCGGTTTTTAATCTAATAAGCCAGTTCTGGAGATGAAATGCATAATAAAATATATTCAATACAAAACAAGCTAGAAAAGAGGATCAAGAGGGAGAAAGAGAAAGATCAGGAGAAGGGGAGAGAGAGAAAAAGAGAGGGACAGAAGGAAAAAGGAAGAGAGGCAAATAGATTATTAATAAGGTCAATTGAAATTTAATGACAACCATACTAAATGTAAATGGTTTAAACAGTGCAATTTAAAAAGGTAGTGATCACATTGGATTAAAAAGATGGACTCAGTATATGTTGTCATAACACTCACTGCTGTCTCTTTAGCCAGGGCCCTGAATAAATACGTATGGCTTCCTTATTTCTCTTTTACCTTTGGGGTAGCTTATTAGGCATCTTCAACCAGTAAAAATCAAGGTCTTTCATTACTTCTGTGATGTTCCCAGACATAATATCCAAATATTGCCTCAATTCCACTTTGTCTTTTCTCCTTTAGTTATACAAATTGTATTAGACCATCTTACTGAAAAATACGTATCTTACTCTGTTTTATATTTTACTTCATTTTGTATCTATGAGTCTTACTATAGATCAGTCTTCTACTATCTAGTTCAATAATTTCTTTTCAGCAATGCCTAAAACCCATATACTGAATTCTTATTTTTGGTGACTGTATCAGCTTTAAAATTTCCAGTCATGATTGGAGAAAGTTAGCTCAAAAGTTAAGAATGCTTACTGCTCACACAGAGGACCAGGGCTCAGTTCTCAGCACCCACATGGAGGGTCACCACTATCTGTAACTCCAGTTATAGCTACACTAATATCATCCACTGGCCTCGGTGAGCTCCTGCACGTATAAGGTGCACATAAACTGATGCAGTTCAGACACATATACATGGATAAAAATAAATAACTAAATCTGAAGAGCCTTCTAGTTAGATGTTCTTCAACAGTGTGATGATGCTACTATAAAACGTTCTTTATTTGTGTTTGTGTATGTCTCTGTGTGTATGTGCACCCGTGCATGTGGATACCCATGGAGGCTAGAAGAGGGAGTTGGATCCTCTGGCACTGTTGTGAGCTATTTGACACTCTTAGGTGCTAAGAGTGAAACTACTGTCATCTGCAAGAGCAGCAAGTGCTCTGAACTGCTGAGCTCTCTCTCCAGACCTATGTGATGTCACTTGAAATATTATTCATTTTGCTTATTTATTTATTGTGATGTCACTTTTAATAGTTTCTGGCCAGGCACTGTGGGGCATGCCTTTAGACCCAGTATTTGGTACTTGGGAGGCAATGGCAGGTAGATCTCTGTGAGTTCAAGGCCAGCCTAGTCTATGTCATGAGACACTGTCTCAAAAAAGTTCTAATTCCTTGAGCAAATGTTAAAGGGTGAACCTTCTTTCTGTATGAGAAGAATGTAATTGCTTTGTATTCTCTCTCTGATAATTGTGTCTAAGTTTTTAATTTTTTCTAGTCTATTTCTACTTTGCTGGTTTTCCTTTGGATCTTTGGGTGCTTTTTGTTGTTGTTGTTTTTGTTTTTTTGAGACAGGGTTTCCCTGTGTAGCCTTGGCTGCCTTGGAACTCACTCTGTAGACCAGCCTGGCCTCAAACTCACAGAGATCTGCCTTCCTCTACCTCCTAAGTGCTTGGATTAAAGGTGGGCACCACCACCTCCTGGCTTTCCTCATGTTGCCACAATTTATTCTAGTCCTTTCATCTTTTTGTTTTGTTTTTCTTTTTTCTTTTTTTATTAAGAAATTTTCTATTAATTTTACATACCAAACACAGATCCCCCTCTCCTCCCTCCTCCTGCCCCCTAGCCCTCCCTCCCAACCCAGCCCTCATTCTCACCTCCTCTAAGGCAAGGCCTCCCATGGGGAGTCAGCAGAGCCTGGTACCTTCAGTAGAGGCAGGTCCAAGCCCCTCCTCTGCACTAAGGCTGTATAAGGTGTCCCACCATAGGCACTGGGCTTCAAAAAGCCCACACAGAGGCATTTCATCTTAAAATTTACTTGGGTATAATTAAACAGCTAGGTAATAAGATAGGCTTCCTCCAGAAATTTTGTGTTTCTATCTGTGATGGTTTTAATAAGAATGGCCCCCATAGGTTAATATATTTGGTTCCCTTTTACTGGAACTATTTGGGAAGAACAAGGAGGTGTGTCCCTGGGGGTGGGCTTTGAGGTTTCAAAAGATATGCTATTCCCAGTTAGCTCTCTCTGCCTCATGCTTGTAGATCAAGATATAAGCTCTTAGCTACTGCTCCAGCGGTCATACCTGCCTCTGCCATGCTCTCCATCATGACTGTCATGGACTCTAACCCTCTGAAACTGTAAACCCCAAATAAAATCTTTCTTTTATAAGTTGCCTTAGTCATAGTGTCTTTTTTTTAAAATTTTATTTTATGTACATTGGTGTGAAGGTGTCAGATCCCCTGAAACTGGAATTACAGACAGCTGTGAGCTGTCATGTGGGTGCTGGGAATTAGACCCAGGTGTTCTGGAAGAGCAGTCAGTGCTCTTAACTGCTGAGCCATCTCTCCAGCCCCGAGTCATGATGTCTTATCATGAAATTGAAAAGTTACTAAGAAGCCAGATGTAGTGGTGCACATCCTAAATCCCAGCACTTGGGAAGCAGAGGCAGGCAGATCTCTGAGTTTGAGGCCAGCCTGGTCTACACAGTGAGTTCCAGGACAGCCAGGGCTACTCCTAAAAACCCTGTCTGGGGCGGGGATGGGGGATGGGGGTGGGTGGGTGAAGGGGTGGAGTTACTAAGACACTTTCTAACAGTTTAAGATGGTGTTGGGATTGCCTAGTTGATCCCCTGGAATTGAATCCCTCCCCCTACTTTCAAAGGTAGTGCATTTCAGTTTCCCAGTGGAAGTAAGAAGCTCTCCAGCTCCAGGCTGTGTGGAATCAGTGTGTGTTCCCTTAGGCTTAGGTGTCTTTGATGTCACTCCATTTTTCAGCTATTCCCCTTGGGTTAGCAGCTGACCCCTCACAGCAAAAGCAGTGATCTTCTAGCACATACAGTGAGAAGGGCACCCTCTGTCTTTGGTGGTCAGGACTCTTTACCTTTGGCCTCTGGACAAAGACAGGCTGTCTGTCAGATTTTTTTTTTTTTTCAAGAGAGATCAAATGCCCCTTGGAGAGAAATGTATTCAAGTCCCTCTTTAAACTCCAGCTCCTCAGCTCGAAGCCTACTATATTTTTTTGTCTTTTATGACTTTTTAGTAAATGCTTCTAGTATTCATCCAATTTCCTTTTGACTGTTTGTAGTGAAAGGATAAAAGAAAATCTTTATTGAGCCTCCAAGAAAAGAGAAAGTGGAGCAGACAGAGACAAATATGTATGGTTCTTGATGTTTACTCTTTTCCCTCATTATCTGATAAATAATTCTTCAGCAAATAGTCACTCATCCAGCTTCCATGAGAAGACTCTACTTCCCAGAATACTTCTGATGGTGAAGTCGACCACGGAACATGCTTTGATTATTGAATTATTGCTAAATGTGATATAAGGAGAGGCTTGGAAGTGCCTGCCTATCTGGCTTGCCTTCCTGCGCGTCTGCCTCTGCCATTAGAAACATGCAGCCTCTTCACACATACAAAGAGATGCCACATGGCTAAGCCCAGCTAGCTAGTCAGGACTGTCAGAGGGTGGGCCAGGACAACGCTGACAACCTGGGTTTGGACAGCCTTCCTCAACAGGCTAATAAAAAACAGTGGGCCAGGTGTGGTGGTGGTAAGCAAGGAGATCTCTGTGTGTTCCAGGCCAGTCTGGTCTAAAGAGTGAGTTCCAGGACAGCCAGAGCTATGTAACAGAAAGACCCTGTCTCGAAATACAGAAAATAACAACAACAAAGTGAAACTAAACCAAACCAAAAAACCAAAAAAACCCACAACAGTGAAAAGCAGAAAAAAAAAATTTTTCTTCTGTGTGGCCACATTGGGAAGAACAAAGCGGTCCAGTCCATCTTGCAGGTCCTAACATGAGATATAGGTTTAAATAGAAGACAAATGGTATAAATAACTAAGTAGTCCAAGTCAAGGTGTGGACCTGCCCGTCATCATTATTCTGGCCCCAGATTCTCTTGTAAATTGGTCTTACAAGTTGTTGGCATGGTGTGAAATCTCTTCTCAGGAAACCAGTTCCCCTCTGTGGCTGACACCAGGGCTTTTCTTTCTCTCAGTATCAGGCTCCTGGGAATATTCCAGTTTCTCAGGGTTCAATATTTCAACAGTCTGGTAAAGGGAAGCACAGGGGTGTCTCTTTGGAATATCTTCATTCCTGGAGTAGAGATGGCTCAGTGGTTAAGAACACTGGCTGCTCTTCTAGAGGGCCTGTGCACAAGTGGTGCCCAACACACGTGTGGACAAAATACCCATTCACATTAAAGAAGAGAATCCTCATTCCTTCCAAGATGGTTACCGCAGCTTGAAGCACAGCCACCCCATGCACCCAGCTTAGATACATGGCTTCCTGGCCCTGAAGACCAAAAGTTGCATGGCAGAGAAGAAATGTCTACTGCTGTAAGCCAATGCACTTGGCTGGATAGTTTGTTACCCAGCACTTCTGTGGCTAACCACATACGTAGCCTCCCAAGAAGTTGGTTCAATAGAAAAAAATTAAAAAGGCTATGCTCGGCGCACGAGTTCCAGGAGGTTTTTTCTAAAAGCCATTTCTTTCACCAGGAAGTTCTAGTCCTTACTCAATTCCCTAGGTACTTTCTGCTTCCCATTCTCTACATGTAGTTAAGACAGTTCAGCAAGTGAGCAGGCGAGTGAGCCTCCGGGGTAGGTAGGAGCAGCGTGTGAGGCCTAGTAATGTAGAAGGCTGTGTCCAGTCTCTGACACTACCAAAGAAAATTACAGTCCATTTACCAAATAGTCACCATTCCTGCAGGGCAATGAAGACTATCACTCTGCTGCAACTGTGCCTGTGCTTGTGCATCTCCATTCTAAATCCTTTGTTTAGAGGAAGGGTCTTACTTTGTAACCCAGGCTGCCTGGAACTCACCATGGAACCAGGCTGTTCTCACAGCAGCAGTGATCCTTCTGCCTTAACCCGCTGAGTGCTGGGATTCCAGACACGAGCCACCATGCCCTGATCCCCACTAAATCTTATTTTACATCTATACTATGCAGCACTTGGGGGGTGAGGCTCTACCTCCTGTGCATGTTAAGGGAGAAGATGGGTCAGAATCAAGTTAGCGGTATTTCTGAGAGCCTGAGATTGCAGTCACTTCATTAAAATCTATTAGCAAGCCAGGTTTGGTGGCACAGGACTGTAATCTTAGCATCAGGAGGCTAAGACAGAAGGAAGGCAAGTTAAGGCCAGGCTGGGATACAAAGTAAGAATTTACCTGAAAAATCTATCATTAGGATTCAACAAACTATACTATCTTTTTTCACATGTATCCTTTTTGTGTATGACTCAGGAGATGAAACTCTAGCTTTGTGCATGCCAGGCAAGCACTGGACTACACTCCTATGCACTGTAGAAGAATTGCTAAATGGTCTTATTAATAAAAACCTGGAGCCAGATATTGGGGTAAAAAGCTGAGAGATCAGAAAAGCAGAAAGAAGTCAGCCACATTCTTACCACTTGGAGATCCTCCACCAAAGAGACCTACTTCCTGTATACCTACGCTTATATGCCTTTCTGTTTGGCCATCTCATTTCCTCTCTCCGCCCAGCTACATCACTTCCTCTTCCTGCCCAGCTCTGTCACTTCCTATCTGTCTGTACAGACCTCCAAACCTTTATTGTTAGTGCTGGGATTAAAGGTATGTACCACCTCGAAGAGATACACCTACCTCTGCTTCCTGAGTGTTGAGATTAATGGCTTGAGCCACCATTACCCAGCTAGGTAGTGCACTGTTAAAACTGATTCTTATCAGGTGTAGTGGTGCACAAAAGCAGAGGCAGGGGGATCTCTATGAGTTCTAGGACAGCTTGGTCTACAGAGTGAGCTCAGAGGCAGCCAGAGCTACATACTGAGACCCTGTCTCAAAACAAACAAACAAACAAACAACAACAAGACAAACAAACAAACAAAACACTGCCAAAAAATTGGTTCTCCTCCATTCAGCCACTATCAATTGCTCATAGCTCCTTGGCCAAGAGTGGGACTTTATGTCCACCTTCCCTTTCCATTCTGGGCTTTGGTCTGGCTTGAGCTTGCACAGGGCTTATGCATATTGTCATAACTACTATGAGTTCATATGTGCAGCTGCCTTATTATGTCAGAAAGATACTGATTCCCTTGTAGTCATTCACTGCCTCTAGCTCTTACAGTCTTTCTGTTCCCTTTTCCACAATGATCTCAGAGCCTTGGGGAAAGGGGGTGCAATACAGATGTTTCATTCAGGGCTGATTATTCTGCAGTTTCTTTTTCTTTCTTTCTTTCTTTTTTTTTCTTTTCTTTTCTTTTTTTTTTTCTTTTTTCTTTTTTTGGTTTTTCGAGACAGGGTTTCTCTGTGTAGCTTTGCGCCTTTCCTGGATCTCACTCTGTAGCCCAGGCTGGCCTCGAACTCACAAAGATCCGCCTGGCTCTGCCTCCCGAGTGCTGGGATTAAAGGCGTGCGCCACCACTGCCCAGCTATTTTGCAGTTTCTTATTCTCTGCATTTTGTACAGTTGTGGGTCTCTGCGTTAATTACCACCCACTGCAAAAAGAAGCTTCACATATTATTTTATCTATGTACAATATCTTCTCTCCTCTCTCTCTTCCTGTTTCTCTCTTTTGCGACAGGGTCTCATGTAGCTCAAGCTGGTCTTGAACTTGCTACACACTGATGGATAACCTTGAGTTCCTGACACTCCTTCTTCCACTTCTCAAGTGTTGGGGTTACACACATGTACCACTGTGCCCAACCATATCTCATTTTATAAATGTCTTTTTATTTTGGCTAAGGCCTTCCACTATGATGCTGAATAGTACCTACCGATAGTAATAGTGAGGACTCCTGGCATTAGAAAAAAAAAAGATTTATTTATTTATTATGTATACAGTATTCTGCCTGCATGTATGACTGCATGTCAGAAGAGGGCACCAGATCTCATTATGGATGGTTGTGAGCCACCATGTGGTTGTTGGGAATTGAACTCAGGTCCTCTGGAAGAGCAGCCAGTCCTCTTAACCTCTGAGCCATCTCTCCAGCCCTACTGCTGGCATATTTTAAAGAAAATATTTTTAAAATTCCCCTATTAAGTATAGTATTTGCTATGAGATTTAGTGGACTGATGAAGTCCACTAACGTCCTTTTATTCCTACTTTGTAAAGAATCATATTTTAAGGATTGATGAGGCTGGAGAGATGGCTCAGAGGTTAAGAGCACTGGCTGCTCTTCCAGAGGTCCTAAGTTCAATTCCCAGCAACCACATGGTGGCTCACAACCATCAATAATGAGATCCGGTGCCCTCTTCTGGCATACAGGCATATTGTATAATAAATAATAATAAATAAATCTTAAAAAAAAGAATTGACTTGTACTGAAAACTTTTTCTGTATCTATTAGAAGTACATGTATTTCTCCCTTTGATCTATTGATGCAGTAAATTATACTGCATTAATCTCCATAATGAGAAAATAAGTCAAATAAGAGAAGGATCATGTATTTCTTGAATGACTGGTAAAAAGTACCTGGCAAGATGGCTGGGTGGTTAAGAACACACACTGCTTTTGTAGAGGATGACAGTTCAATTCCTAGCACTCATGCAGGGCTGCTCACAACTGCCTGTAACCACGGCTCCAGGGGGATCCCGCACCTCTAGCCTCTGGGGGCACCTCTACTTACGTGCACATACACCCCCTCCCCAAATACATATAATTTAAAAAATCTTGTTTTTTTTGTTTTTCTGTTTTTCAAGGCTGGGTTTCACTATGTAGTCTTAGCTGTCCTGGAACTCACTCTGCAGGCTAGGCTGGGCTCAAACTCACAGAGATAGAACTGCCTTCCTCTGCCTCCCGAGTGCTGGGATTAAAGACATGTGCTGCCACCGCTGGACTTTGAAAGTCATTCCTGACAGTGAAGTTGTAGCTTACTATTTTTCCTATACAGAATTACACTTCATTAAACTACTGCAATTTACTTATCCGTTATAACAACTAACGCTGTCACTAATGTTCGTGGCACACCTGTGTAAGATTCATAGCCACTAGACACATGCACCCATTCATACACATTTATACATGGAAGTGGAACCGTTCAGTTGTATGACATTTATTAATGTGCAATTTGTATTTCCTCTTAAATAAATGACTTTAAAAAACTAAATTAGCAAACTGCAGCTTGAATGCAGCTACTTGTTTTGATAAGGTTTTATTGGGAAAGGGTTGAAGTTGGGGGAGAGAAATGCAGCATTTTGCAAATTAAAGATTGGAGTGTGTGTTTTATAGCATTTTGTTTGTTTGTTGCATTTATTTACTTATTTGTTGTAGGGTCTCGTGTAGCCCAGGTTGGCCTCAAGCTCACTATGTAGCTTAGATCAGCCTTAAGCTCCTGATTATCTTGCTTCCATTTCCCAAGTGTTGGGGCCAACCTGCTCCTTTTATGGCATGCTAGGAATTGAACCCAGGGCTTTATGCTCTACCAGAGGGCCAGTGTTCAGTTCTCAATGCCCAAGTGAGGGGATTCGTAACTGCCTATAACTCTAGCTCTAGGGAATCTGAAACCTTCTTCTGGCATCCATGGGCACCCCACCCCCACATACATACAAATAAAATGATTTATTTTGAGACAGGGACTCACTGTGTAGCTCTGGCTGGCCTAGAACTCCCTCTATGTAGACTAGATTGGCCTCAAACTCATAGAGATCTGCCTGCTTCAAGGCCCGTACCATTGTCCAGTTAATAAAATTAAAACATTGATTTTTTTAGTGTGTGTTTTGCTTATATGTATGTCTGTGCATCACACACATATCTGGTGCCTGCAGAGGTCAGAAGGGGGTGTTGGGTCCCCTGGAACTGTAGTTTAGGATAGTTGTGAGCCACTAGGGTGGGTGCTGGTAACCAAACTCAGTTCCTCTGCAAGAGCAACACTGGCCATCTCTCCAGCCCCGTAACATTTTTTAAAAAGTCTTTTAGGGTAGGTGAGATGGCTTAGGGGGCAAAAGTGCTTGCTGTCCAAGGTTTGACCACTGGAACCCATGGTAGAAGAAGAGAATCGACTTCTACTCCAATCTCAACACACATGCTGTGGCACCCATTCACCTGTGTGTGCAAACACACACATACAACTAACAACATGTTCTCCCACTCTATCATTTACCATGACTACTGAGATCTTCTTGGTGATCACTTGTAGCATGAATTCCAATTGGTCTTAATAATAAAAACCTGGAGTCAGATATCAAGGTGAAAACTGAAAGATCAGAGCAGCAGAGCAGCCAGCCACTAGAAAGACTTCTTATCTCTTAGGAATCCTTAGACCGAGGTGCTGAGCGCCTGGCTCCTCCTGCCTTATATTACTGTCTTTACCTCCCTAGTGTTGGGATTAAAGGGGTGAGCCTCCACTGCCTGGATCTGTTTCTCTTTTAGACTGGATCAAATTGTGTAGCCCAGGGTAGCCTTGAACTCCTGGTCTTCCTGCTTCTTCCTCCCAAGTGCTGGGATTAAAGGTGTGTGCCACCACTGTCCGACTTCTATGGTTAACTAGTGGCTAGCTCTGCCCTCTGATCTCCAGGCAAGCTTTATTTGTTAGAGCACAAGCAAAATATCACCACATAGGTTTTTTTTTTTTTTTTTGGTTTTTGGTTTTTGGTTTTTCGAGACAGGGTTTCTCTGTGTAGCTTTGCGCCTTTCCTGGAACTCACTCTGTAGTCCAGGCTGGCCTCGAACTCATGTGCGCCACCACCGCCCAGCCACCACCGCCCAGCCACCACATATAAACTTCTCTACTCCCATTCCCAATCCTGCCCTGGATCAAACCACACCCTAGCACCATGTTGCACTTCTGCAGTAGCTGCCTATCTATTCTATTTCTACAGTTGCCAACCATCTCAGATCATCCTCCTACATAGTATGTATGGGTCTCTGTGTTTGTGTGTACACATGCATGCATAAGGCTTTTTTTTTTTTTTGAGACAAGGTCTCACTGTGTAGACCAAATTGGCTTTGAATTCACAAAGATCTGTGGACTTCTGCCTCTAGTGCTGGGATTAAAGGCATGTGCCACCCTCCACCCTTTCCCACAGCAAACACAATTCTCTCTCTCTCTTTCTCTCTCTCCATATATATTATATTGGTTTTATATTGATTATGTTTGTTTGTTTGTTTTTGAGACAGGGTTTCACTGTGTAGCCTTGGCTGTCTTGGAACTTGCTCTGTAGACTCAGGCTGGCCTCAAACTCATAGAGATCTGCTTGCCTCTGCCACCCAAGTGCTGGGATTAAAGGTATGTGCCACCATAACCAGGCACAGCAATATTTTGATAAGCTAAATAGAGTCAAGTCACTCTTCTATGTTATTGCTCAATTGTCTACTATGCCATTGGGAATAAATCTAAACTTCATCCAAATCGGAATCTTTTATGACTTCCTTCCACTGTGCCTGTGCATCAACTTGGTTGCTTAGTTTTCCATTCCTGGAATATTCTAACGATATCCCTACCTCAAGGTCTTGACATGGGTCATTTTTTAAAAAAATGGCATCAGTGTTTCTAGTCCTTTAAATCTCAGATTAAGTCATCTCTTTAGAAAGCTCTGCCTTTTAACATAGGCCAGCCCAGGAGCTTTTAGCCTCCACTTTATTCTTTTTCCCTCCTAATACTTTGACAATAAGTTAATAATTTTCTAGTTATTTTATTTGTTCTCTCTCTCTCTCTCTCTCTCTCTCTCTCTCTCTCTCTCTCTCTCTCTCTCTCTCTCCTTTCAAATCCTAAGGTAACCTTGCATACCAAAACCTATACCCAACATTTAACACTCAAATATTCACTAAATGAGACTAAAAATAGCAAATAACATTAAAATCCACAGTTAGTAGGGTTTGGGGAAAATAAAGATCCACAAACAATGTGACATTGGTATTTATTAATATTAAAGCAATCTGATTTTTCTTTCAGTACTAGGGACCAAATCCAGCACTTCATGAGTGCTAAGCGATCAATATCACTGAGCTACATTCCCAACCCTAGAACAATCATTTCTTTGCATGTAGTAAGGTTCATAACTGAAACTACATCTCAAGAATATGACTTGAAATATTTGTTTAAAATATCCTTATATGAGTAATTTACAAAAGTGCTCTCTACTACTTACAAACATGCACACACTTATACAATAAATAAAAATTTAAAAATAAGCTTAGCAGGTTCAATCACTATTCCTTTGAAGTCCTGCAGCTTTCTTTTCACATGAACTTGTCCTTCTACATTCCATACATGCTATTTCAATCATTATCTCCTTTCTTCCTTCCTTCCTTCTTCCTTCCTTTTTTTGTTTTTTTTTTGGTTTTTTTGAGCCAGGGTTTCTCTGTGTAGCTTTGCGCCTTTCCTGGAACTGGCTCTGTAGTCCAGGCTGGCCTCGAACTCACAGAGATCCGCCTGGCTCTGCCTCCTGAGTGCTGGGATTAAAAGTGTGCGCCACCACCGGCCGGCTCCTTCTTTTCTTTTTAACCAAGGAGCCTCATCGACAAGGCCATTTAGTCTAGAAAAATATGACTCATTCATGAGCACTCCTTCATTTTCAGTTATCAGTTCTGTTATTTCAATCTCAAAAAATGTATCTTGAATTTATTACCTTTTTTTTTTTTTTTTTTGTCTTTTTTGCCACCACAATCAGAGTAACCATCTGGATGACTGAAATATTCTCTTAATTA
This sequence comes from Peromyscus aztecus, assembly GCA_902168405.1. NCBI lineage: Eukaryota > Metazoa > Chordata > Mammalia > Rodentia > Cricetidae > Peromyscus > Peromyscus aztecus. The sequence goes on from CABHPQ010171060.1 coordinate 39,737, forward strand.
GTTGTTCCAATTTCATTCTTGTCTTTCTCCAATCCATTCTCAACACAGCAGAGTGATCTATTTTTGAAAATGTATAAAAACTATTTCATATACATAAACAAAAATCAATGCAACAATTTCTGTCAAAAGTTATGTTTCTTCTCCTTCCCCTTCCAGTCACAATCCTCTCAAGTAACTAACTACACACTACAGATTTGATGTGAGCCGGGCGGTGGTGGCTCACACCTTTAACCCCAGCACTCGGGAGGCAGAGCCAGGTGGATCTCTGTGAGTTCGAGACTAGCCTGGTCTACAGAGCGAGATCCAGGACAGGCACCAAAACTACGCAGAGAAACC
>CABHPQ010171061.1:0-28626 GCA_902168405.1 Peromyscus aztecus
GGGCCCAGAGACCCGGGAGTATCTGGAAGACCCTACCAGGGCTGGGCAAGTCCTATGGTCCCTGGTACCCACCACGCCTTCTCTCACGCTCCTGGGCTCACCTTGGCATTCAAACTTCTTGGCAGGAGTGGTAAGCAGAAGTTTGCCCTCCATGTCCGGGGGTCCAGCACAGCGGGCAATGCCGGGTTCCTTGTAGCCAGTCTTCACCCAGCTGGAGAGCCATCGGAGATGGCAGTCGCAGTATAAGGGGTTGGCACCAATGGCCCTGGGACAGGCAGCAGAGAAAAGCAGGCATTCCAGTGTCAGAAGCTTTGACCCACTGAGCACAGAGAGACGCAGGTCACCCACAGGCCCCGCCTGAAGCCCTCCATCTGCATCATCTTGCTTTGTCCTCGCTGTGCCCTGTCTCCAGCTTCCGCACACAGAGACAGAAAGATGTCCTACATCAAAGGGAGGGGGGAGTCTGGATTTGGAAGCCATGCTGCCAGGAGCAGAGGCTCTGTTACTCCACAGGCATGAGGGAGAAGGCAGCCAGCATTTACCCTTGCAAAGAAATGGCTGCTGCTCCTGCCGTCATGCATCCAATGCTCTCATTAACCCCACACGCAAGCTCCCTGTACTTTAAGATGTGGAACTGAGCATTGCACGGAATAAATCATTTCTCTGGGGCGACACTGTGGCTAAGGGCAGCCTCTGGGTCTAAACCCTGAACTGCCTGTCTCAGAAGCCCAGCCACTTTTGTTTTTCTTTTCATTTTTAATTAAGCAAAGACCACATGAATGCATTTTTATTTGCAAGCCTTTCTCAAATGCTGCAGAACACTGCGGATGCTAAGTGCCATGGACACACACACACACACACACACAAACACACACACTCTAGTTTTTTTTGTTTTTGTTTTTGTTTTTTGGAGGCTGAGTCTCACTATGTAGCTTTGGCTGGCCTGGAACTCACTATGTAGACCAGGTTGGCCTTGGACTAATAAAAATCTGCCTATCTCTGCCTCCTGAGTGCAGAGATTAAAGACATGCCACCATGCCCAGCAACTTAAGTTTTTAAAAATAATTTAGTTATTATTATTTTATGTGCATTGGTGTTTTGCCTGAAGGTATATGAGGGAGCCAGATCCCCTAGAAAGGAGTTACAGACAGTTGTGAACTGCCATGTGGGTGCTGGGCATTGAACCCAGGTCCTCTGGAAGAGCAGCCAGCGCTCTTAACCTCTAAGCCATCTCTCCAGCCCAAACTTAAGTTATTTTTAAGAGCATATTCCAGTGTTACTGATGGGAGTGCAAAATGGTATAACTCCAATTCCAGATACAATTCCTTTGTGGAAGTTTCTCCTCCAGACACGTCTACGGATGTACATAAAGACACCTGTGTGACAGATGGCTGCTGTGGTCTGAATGCCCCTTCCAAGTGTGTTTTGAGATTTTCCTCAGTCCAGTGTTGGAAGCTGGCCCTTTAAAACAGGTAACAGTCAGGAGAGCACTGTGCCCACTCCCCCAGCACTGGGCTAGCTGTCATAGGAGTGGATGCCGGGTACCAAGGCTCTGCCTGGCCCCACTGCCACCCTGTCATGGGAATGCTCAGTCATGCTTCTGCTGTGTCATCCCTTTGCTCCTGGATGTTCGGGCTACAGAAGCAGGATCAGAAGAGATCAGAATAAACTCTATCATTTGTCCAATCTGGAGCTGCAGGAAATGAATCAGGACCCGGAAATTGCCACTGTTCATGGGCAAGTAACTGGTTAAATAAATTATGCTGTGTTCACAGTATGCCACGGTCCTCCACAGAGGTTCACAGGTGGCACAGTTACCAAGCTCATGTGTGTGTGGCCTTCTAGCCCTTTCCCACATGGATGCATACGGTTCCTATCTACTGTGCATCACATCCAAACAGCCGGTTTCTTGTCACTAGGCAGCAAGCCTTGGAAACCTTCCAGGTCAGCATATAGGAATCGGCCTCATTTTGCCCAAGTGCTTTGCAGCGTCTCTGGGAAGAATAGATACCCTGTGGTTTAATGAACAGTTTCCCTGTTGCTGGGCTCTCTGGCAGCTGAGACGGCTGTGAACACTCTTTTACACATGGCTTGGTGAGGTGTGAGCATGCCTCTGGAACAGATGCCTATGGAACCCAGATGACAGAAGAAATGGATGGCGAATGATAGAGCTGCCCTTGGCAGGCTGTATCAGCTTCCATGGGCCACCAGTCCAGGGCCATGCCTGGACATCTGCACCCACCTGAGTACTGCCAGCTGCTCAGCCCTGTACCAATCCTATAGCAAGCTCAGAATCGGTCCCCATTCACAATGAGAGGCATAAAGACAGGATGTGAATGTAATGGAAAGAAGGTGCCAGAGTTCTTCCTTTCAGTAAACAGAAGATCAGCGCCTGAAGCTCATCCGTATCAACTGATTTTAAAACCCCAAGGTTGTGTGAGGTTAACGAGAAGGGAAGCGTTCATCAGGTCACTGGATACCCAGCCACTTCCCACCTGTTCTGGACTGCAGAGGAAGTACCCCCCCCAAGATGGGTACAGCCTGAGAGAAGCGACTGTGGCTCTGAACAGGAATCTCCCAGAATAGTACAGCTGACGCTGTGTGATCTTATAAAACAGGCTCAGCAAGACTTGGACTCCAGCCTACCACAGCTGCTCCCTGCCTGGGGTGACCTTGGGCTGTTCCCTTAACATCTCTGGGGCTCACTTTATGATTCAATAAAGAGCCTGCGATCAAGAGGGGAAGAGAGACAAGCGCGGATAACCTAGAATGGGCGCCCAGGGACTCAGGCAGCTCAGGAAGGAGGGCAGGTGCAACCTTGATGTGTATTTAATTTTCTGTCCTCGTGTGCTGACAGCATCCATCCTGGCTAATGGGATGAGCAAGACACCAGCCTCCTCCCCCATCAGCACCAGAGCCTCTCAGACACAGAGGAGGATTGGAGGCAGACTCCAACATGTAAAAACGAACTTCTTAAGATTACAGGAAGACAGACATTATGGTATATTTAAAATACTTATTTTTAAATATATTTTATATAAAATATACTTATTTTTAAAATGTTACTTTAAAATACTATTTTTCAAATTATCAAAAAGTCCAATATAGCATATTTATGGCATTTAAAAACTTAGTATAGAATTTTTAATGAACTACAAGGAATATAGGCCAGTCATGAACAGGATGGTTAGAAAAAAAAACCCTCGAAGGTCGGAGGTCGTCCTGAGGATGGGGCTCTTGATGTGACTGAAAGCTTCATGCTGGCACGCATGTCCACCAGACATCAGCAACACTGCATCTCAGATGTGAATGTCCTTTCCCAATCCATAACTGAAAACCACAGGCCAAAGTCTCCTAAAACCCCTCAAAACCATCCTGGCTTGTTCTGCACGTGTGGCGACTTGTTCCTGTCCTGGGCAGACATCAGCACCGCACTCAACACTTCAGGCTTCCACTTGCTCAAGGCTGGGTTTTCCCAGCTGAGGACCACTGTCTCTCTCTTTGGTAATTCTTACAGCTCCCTTTCTCCTGGGGACCATCTTGCCCAATGGAAGCTAACCTTAAGTACAACTTACAAAGTTTTTTTTCTTTTTGGATATTTGAGACAGGGTTTCTCCACATAGTCCTGGCAGTTCTAGAACTCTCTCTGTAGACCAGGCTAGCCTCAAACTCGGAGATCCACCTGCTTCTGCCTGAATGCTGGGATTAAAGGTGTGCCACCACACCACAGCATAATTTACACATTTTAATCAAAAGTTTTTTAAAAAGATTCAGGAGGCTGAGGTAGGAAGATCATGAATTTCAGGTCAGTTGGGCTATGTAGTGTGATTCTGTCTCAAAATATTAACTAATTAGTTAAAGTTTTTAAAAAGTAAAGACAACTGAGAACCTGGTAGGGAGAGAAGAGGTAGGACCAAGGGAGACAGAGTTGGGTAGGGCAGCCAGGCCCTCATCAATCCCAAAAGACTGTGGGTTGGGAACACAGCCCAGTAAGATTATAAATAGCTCCATGTTGTTGGTCTTTGGTGTAACTTGGGCACACTGAAACAGTAGCTGCCTCGTCTCCTCATGCCAAGCTGTGCCAGCTTCTATTAATGGAGCCTAGCCTGAAACAGCCTTTCCTGGTCTGAAGCCAGAAGAATTCTCAAGCTGTAAACCCCTCCCCCTGAACCCCAGGCCCTGCCCAGCCCACTCATGGGTTCATATGTGTTCTGTCTTCATCCTCTGGTCCCAGAGGCTGCAAAAGTGGTTCCTTGAGGACAGGAGCCACTAACTCCAGAGCTGGACCAGACACTAGCTAACACCCAAGACACTAGCTGGGTCAGCCAGCATTAACTGAGTGGAGCCTGCCAAACACATCAGAAGGGCGCAAAACCTCAGCACAAAGGAACGCAGGAAGAAAAGTCTTATCCATCTCAAAATAGAATTAACTTCATTTTAGTATCTTCCCTTCCAGTCTGTCGGTTTTCCTTCTTCCTTCCACTGAGACAAGGACCCACTGAGTAGTCCAGGCTGACCTATAACTTGCTATCTCCCCCATGCTAGGATTACAGGTATACACTACTGTGCATGGCACCACCAATCCTTATGTTCATATTTGTATCACATTAATTATTCTACATGTCATCAAATAATAAATTACAGTGCCCTAATTGTCATTAACTACTTACTTTTTGGTCATATGGACATGGCATGATGTAATTAATCATTTCTACTGATTTTTCACACCTACTTCTCAGTGAACATTGAAATATGGCTTTCTAGCCCATAGCAGAATAAAGGCAGTAAAATGTAGGGTTCTAACAATGAAGGACAACATTGAGGAACTGTATCCATGAGCTTGAAGAGGGTCATGCCACCTTTTGGTACTGGGCTGCAGGTTAGACATCTGAGCTGGTATGTATCCACTGATGGATAAAGAGGAGATGTTTTGTTTGGGTCTTGAACATCCTCTTAAAACTCATGTGTTAAAACTCTTAGACTCCAGCCTTTGGTATTGCTGATGGTTAGTAGGACCCTTGGGCAGTGGGATCTGATGGAAGGCATTGGATCATTGAGGATGTGCCTTGCAAGGAACTATCAGGACCCCAACCTCTCCTCTTCCTTCTCAACTGTTGTGAGGTTGACAGTTTGCTCAGCCACACATTCCCATCATGATGTGCAACCTTACCACAGGCCCAAAAGCAATATAGTTCACCAGCTATGGACTGAAGCCTCCAAACTCATGAGGTAAAACAAACGCTTCTTCTTTTGAAGTTGATCATCTGAGTGTTTTGGAAAGTTTCGGAATATTTGTTTAACTATGCAAAGATGTGCTGCATTTGTTTATGTTTTGGGATATTTGTTTAACTATGTAAAGATGTGTTGCATTTGTTTAATTATGTAAAGATACGTTGCTGTTTTACCTTGCCTGCCTAAGGCACCTGATTGGTCTAATAAAAAGCTGAACGAGGAGTTGGGGATTTAGCTCAGTGGTAGAGCACTTGCCTAGCAAGCACAAGGCCCTGGGTTCGGTCCTCTCAGCTCCAAAAAAAAAAAAACGCTGAGCAGCCAATAGTGAGGGAGGAGGTTAGATGGGACAGGACTTCTGGGCAGGGAGAGTAAGTAGGAGGAGGAATTTAGGCTAGGGTGGGGGAGAAAGAAAAAGAGATGGCAGGGAGATGCCAGGGGCTAGCCAGTCACACATGGAGGAAGCAGGAAAGTAGGACATACAGAATGAAAGAAAGGTAAAAAGTCCCGAGGCAAAACGTAGATGACTAGAAACAGGTTAAATTAAATTAAAAGAGCTAGTAGGAGAAGCCTAAGCTAAGGTCAAGATTCATAATTAATAATAAGTCTTCATGTCTTTATTTGGGAGCTGGTTGGTGGCCCAAAGAAAATTCCAACTACAACTGTGGTATTTTGCTATGGTAGCAAAAAATTGACTAACATTAGCAGATGAGCGGCTAGTGGATGATCTTAACTGATTGATTTCTTATGTAATACATCTGGCCTCAGGTTTGATATCATGTTTTCCTGAAGATAGCTATAAGATCAAACTTGGTTTTTACAGCTTTGGGTTTGTTTGTTTATTTAGAACATGTGCTGTCTGAACCTAGAAGAGAAAGTGGGAAATAGCCTTGAACTCATTGGCACAGGAAAAGACTTTCAGAAAAGAATACCATTAGCACAGACACTAAGACCAACAATTAATAAATGAGACCTAATGAAAGTGAAAAGCCTCTATAAGGCAAAAGTCACTGTCATTCAGACAAAGCAGCAGCCTACAGAATGGGAAAAGATTTTTACCAACTACACATCCAATAGAAAGCTAATATCCAAAAAGTATAAAACAGAATCCCCAGTAAAGGAAACTCAAATGGCTGAGAAACACTTAAAGAAATGCTAAATATCCTTAGTCATCAGGTAAATGCAAATCAAAACTACTTTGAGACTTCATCTTACACCTGTCAGAATGGCTAAGATCAATAACACAAGTGACAGCTCATGCTGGCAAGGATGTGGAGTAAGGGAAACACTCCTCCATTGGTGGTGGGAATGCAAATTTGTACAGCCACTATGGAAATCAATATGGCAGTTCCTCAAGAAGATGGGAATCAGTCTACCTCAAGATCCAGCAATACCACTTTTGGGCATACACCTAACAGTTGCTTCATCCAGTCATAGGGTCACTTGCTCAACCATGTTCACTGCTGCTCTACTCGTAATAACCAGAAACTGGAAACAACCTAGATGTCCCTCAATAGATTAATGGATAAAGAAAATATGGTGCAGTCACACAATGACATTCTACTCAGCCGTTTGAAAGCATGATATCATAAAATTTGTAGGTAAATGAATGGAACTATAAAAAATCATCCCGAGTGAGGTAAGCCAGACCCAGAAAGACAAACATGGTATGTATTCTCTTACAAGGGGATATTAGCTGTTAAGTCAATGATAACCAAGCTACCCACACACAGAGGTTAGGTATAGAGTAAGGGACTGGGGATGGGCACAGATAGCTCTCCCTAGGAAATAGAAATAGAATAGATAGTAATGGATTGGGGAGATGGACTGGAATGGGAGATGAAAGTTGTGGTGAGGAGGAAAGAAGGGGACAATAGAGGGAATATGGGGAGAGACAGCTAAAATTAAGGGCTGTTTGAGGGCTCATAAGGAAACCTAATATAGTAGAAGCTTCCTAAAATATATCCATATGTGAATGTGTTACCTATTTTAAGATCATTCTGACTTTGCAGATTAAAATATGGGAAAGATAATTCTCAGAACTGGGGGCATCTAAGAGGGCTGACTTAACTTCAAGAGAAACATTGCCAATAACCAAGTGTCTCTGATCTAAGTATTCCTTGCCCCTGAAGGCCCTGGGTGTGGAGGGGATTCGGAGAAAAGGAGCCAAAGCATTCCAGCTACAGTCCACGTGGCCACAGTCTACATGCATGCCATAGCCAAGGGTACCGAGAAATGCCAGGAAGGTGTCTTTTCTGCACCGTCCCAACCTCCAGGTGAGGACAACCCTGCCTCAGCCCTGGGCTTACCTATCTCTTATATTGCCTTATATACAATACACAAAACAAACACTTGGTCATTAGTACCATACAGTGCACAAATCAGAAACGCTGACTGTATTCCCAGCCCTGGGCAACTATCTCCACTACCCACTTCCAAAGCATTTGCATCACCCCAAACAGAAACTCTGTACTCAGAGATATTAATCCCCATTTGTTTGTCTGTCTGTCATCTTCTCTCTGTCTGTCTGTCTATTATTTGTGTGTGCGTGCATGTGTGTGCATGTGGAGGCCAGAGGACACCCTTGGGTGTTATTTCTCAAGTACCACACACTTTTTCTTTGAGGCAGGGTCTCTCACTGGCCTGGAATTCTCCAAATAGGCAAGGCTGGCCAGCTGGCCAGTGAGCCCCAGGGTTCTGCCTGTCTTTGCGTCCCAGCTCTAAGATTGGTACATGCTACCACGCCCAGCTTTTTATGTGGGTCCTGGGGGTCAAACTGAGGTCCTTGTGCTGGTATGGCAAGCACTACCGACCAAGTCATCTTCCCCAGCCCTAGCCTACTGCTTTTAAAGAGTCATCATGGCACTGCCAGCTGTAGGGCTTGGGAAGCAATTCTATGCCATTCTATCCCTATGGGAAATAGATTTCAAGGTCTCATCCCCATGGCGTGAAGCAAGGACTGTATTATGGGGATAGTCTAAGAGCATGGGCAGACACTGGGGCAGGAGCCACCACCTCACCAGCTGTGGCTTTGGGCAAGCATCTTCCTTTCTCTAGCCATAGTTCCTTTTGTATAAAATGAGGAAATACTACACACGTTGTGGAATCATTATGAGGGGGCCACACTGGCAGGTGACAGGTCCAGCAATCGATAAATGTTTGCTACCACATGCTAATGGCCTATTCTCCCTCACTATCCTTGTGGATCACTGAGTGTATTAGAGGTCAAAAAGGTGACTGGGGAAAGTTCACAAAGTCGGTATCAGGATAAAGGCAGCATGTTCTGATGGCCTGAGGGGCTAGATCTCCCTCAGACTCCAAGTTCAGCTTAAATTCAAAGAGGCCCAGAGAATTGGGCTGGCATTACTTACAAGTGAGACAGAGACGTCACGTCTGCAAAGATGCCCTCTTGGAGGGTGGAGACATCATTGCCATGCAAAGACCTGAGGAAAGAAGAGGTTACTGGAGCCTAGTCCAGGGACAGGGTGGGATGCCTAACGAAGGGGCTTCCTAGCCTTTGCTGAATGGACACACCATGGGTGTCTGCTGGTGGGGAGACAGTCCCCAGTCCAGCAGCCCTGATCTGTTAACCCCAGGAAGGAAAAGGGGGGCTTTAGAGTCCAGGTAGGCCGCACTGCTCCCCCATACTGTGGGAAGACTCTGGTTTTGCCATCTAAATAACTCAAGTTAAGTTTATATCATAAATAAGACATGTAGACACACAGGCCTCCCTCTTAGCCAGGAGATGGAGGCAGAGTAGGCTATTCGTAAGGAGACTAACATAGCCAGCCATATCTTAGGACTGGAGGAATGTCGCCTTGGTTCTGATGGGGTCAGGAGCCACCATAACAGACACAACAGAATGTTTTGGTCAAAATCACTTTGAGAACTTGTAGAAAAAGTTCTCTGATCTCTGGAAACAAACTTTCAATCTGAACAGAAGTCTCTTGTGCAAAGGATTCCTCTATCTTAGGCACCCCTTCCCCATCATACACGTATACATAGACTCAACTCGGGGTGATGATCGCCTCTTCTCTTGGATCATTTCCCACTTATAGCATGGCTTCTATAAAGGTTATGAATGAGAGTAGTCTGGGCTCCCATCTAAATTAGATAGAGCATTGTCCCTGCTGGGGCACCAGACCTGGGAATATTTCTGCTCACTATGGGTAGGGGGTAGGCCTCAGGTAACAGGGTAGATTTCCTAGAACAAGTTGGGAGAGACTTACAGCAGGCGCAGGGAACGGAGCCCCTGGAAGGCTAGAGGAGGGATGCACTGAAGGGCATTGTAGCTGAGGATCCTGCAGGAAAGAAGGAGGAAGCTATGGCAGAGAAGGACCATTCCCACCCCATCCTATGGGTGAGCAGGCTGAAGCTTTGAGGCCACTCCCCACCCCAGGGTCATGTCATTAAGTGAGTTAACAGTATTTGTGTTTGGATTGTGTTTTTAGCGCCCACAGCTAATCCACTAACTCAAAGGATTCCAAATAAATGAACCCACCAGGAGCAGACAGGCAGATTGGCAAGGGACCTGGTTCTGTGGCAGACATGTGTACTGGACAGGGTGCCTGCCATTGGTAGTGCCAGGGAAGGAACACCAACATGTGGAAGGATGTCGGAGTAATTGTGCTCAGAGGTAGAAACCAAACAAAACTGGGCCACGAATCTATTTCAATAAAACTCTGAACATACAGCCTAACCTGGGGCCTCGTTCTGGCTAGCCTCGAGCTTGTGGTAAACTTCCTGCCTCAGTATGGAAGCATGTCATCACTCCTGGCTATCAAATTCTATACTTTAATATGGGATATTGTGGAATATTAATTATACATAAGTAGAATTATTTTTTAAAAAAATCCAAGTGAAGTGAACCGTCCACAGCAAAGGAAAGAACACCAAATTCCTCTTGGCTTCTGAGATCACATAGCCCGGAGTTTGTCAAACTTGGCGCTGTTGGCAGTCCCAGGCTGGGGGCTGTCCCAGGTGCTGAGGGAAGGTTGTGGCCTCCCTGGCCTCTGCCCACGCCATGCTAGCAGAATTCTTCCTCCAAGGTGTAACAGCTACACATCCTCAGCCATTGCCAAATGCCCCTGGAGCTCAGGGTCTAAGGCTTGAAATACCTCTCTAGGTGGAGGTAGGTGACCTTCACAGCCAGGCTCACATTAGCCCAGTCACAGATGGTCATGAAGATGGGAAATGGGGATGAGCAGATCCATAGACACCAGTGGGAACCCAGACAGGTCCTCGCTGGCCTTTGCTCATTCTCTGCTCTTAAAGGCTGGCTAAGTCAAGCCCTTTCCTGGGTACTGGCCCTCAGGTTTAATCTAAGTCACACGCGGGGAAGGCCTCAGTTCCTAACATTTCATGTATAACTCAAGGGGAGTGGAAAAGAATGAGATGTACTCTGAGCCACCAGGCATACATAGGATGCTGGCTAATGCCTGTGACCAGCGGCTTGCCATATTATAATAGCCAGCATGGGGTGTCTTAGGACACAGGCACAACATTTCAGAGGGTCCGTTCTCACAACAGTCCAAGCTGAACCCAACCCTCACATCCACCAAGAGTAGAGTGGATAAGGAGAGTGCAGTATAGGCTTATAGGGAACAAGACATAGCCATGAACATGGCTAGATCCCCACACAGGAACTGATCACAGGGGCATAGTAATGCTAAGCACAAAAGTCTGCTTCAGCCCATGTGGGATTAAAAATGATTCAATCCATTGGGGTTTAAACTGAGAAAAATTGAAGAATGTTCTGTAGAAATTCATGTGCAGATGAAAATACTACAGAGAAAAAGCAAAGAATCAACTACTATCAGTGAGAACAAGAGCTACTTTGGGATGGAAGAAAAGGACCAGGAAGGGACTAGGGGCCTTGGGCTGCTAACATTGCTTTCTTTTTGCTTAGCTGTCTATGTGTGCTGGTTAGTTTTTTGTTTGATTGTTTTTGTCAGCTTGACACAAGCTGGGGTTATCTGTGAGGAAGAACCTCAATGGAGAAAATGCCTCCATCAGATTGGCATGTAAGCAATATGGAGCATTTTCTTGATCAATGATTAGTGTGGAAGAACCCAGCCAACTGTGAGTAGCGCCACTCCTGGGCAAGTAGTCCTGGGAGATACAAGGGGTAGCTGAACACGAGCCTGAGGATCACGCCAGTGGGCAGCCTTTCTCCATGGCCTCTGCCTTGGTTCCAGCATCCAGGTTCCTACTTTGAACTCCTGCTTTGACTTCCCTCAGTGATGGAGTGTGACCTAAAGTGTAAGATGAAATAAGCCCTCTCCTCCCCAAGTTGCCTTTGGTCATGTTATCACAGCCATGGAAAGCAAACCAGGACAATGCATGTGCTAGCTTTATGATAATGTGGTAAATAAGACATTTAGTGTGTGTGTGTGTGTGTGTGTGTGTGTGTGTGTGTGTGTGTGTGTGTGTGCTTTCCCATATGTGTGTTGTATTTCACAGTAAAAGCTGATTTGTTCTTTCATTTGATCATGGCCAAAAAAGCCGAGAAGTGATAGATGAGGTATTATTTAGTCTGTAGACTCTCAGACCCCTTTCTGGTGGGCAAGGCGATCTGCATGGGGTCCCAGTGAATGACAAGAGCATAGTCTGATGACAGCATATCCCGTGTGCCTCCTCAGCCCTGCTGGCACTCACAGCGTGGTCAGCTGGCTCATGTTGGTGAAGGATGAATTGCTTAAGGAGCTGATCTTGTTGTTGCTCAGGTCCCTGGAAAAGACAAAAGCATCAGCGTTTGGAAGGAAAGAAGGCCTTGCCCCTGGATGACTTTCAGAGCCTCTCCCCTCCCCTATCCACCCTTGGCCCTTCTGCATCAGGGAGGGCAAGGATCCCTATCTGGTGAGGATGTGGGGGCACAACGGATTTGCCATTGACTACTGAGCTCCCTCTGTCCCTCATCTGCCTGTCCCCTGCAGGTGCAGCTGGCACTGACCAACTTCTACCTGCAGCCCAGCAGCCCCTTCTCTGGGAAGCATGGCTGGAACACCAGGCCCCCAACCTGTGAGGTAGAGTGAAATCCCATTTTACACACGAAGAGCTGGAGTCTTCAGTCTCTCTGTAATTAACTCTCACGGAGCCAGGCCCAACCCATCACTGCAATTTCTCCTACAGTCCCTAGCCATGTTAGGTGCAGAACATCCTTACACACCCCTACCCCTACCCTGACTGTGTCTGTGGCCTCATCTCCTAATCCCTGGTACTCCTTCAGTCTACCCTGAATGCCATCTGTGATGTCTCTGACTCCCCTAGTGACATTATCTAGAGCTGATGGTACCATCCCTACAGCCACAGCCTGTTCTTTCCCAGAGCTCTGTTCCACCTGGTGCCCGACACACCCTCAGTGGGGCTCGGCCTGCTGCTTCCTCAGCCCTGCAGCCTGGGACTGCGATTGCTTCCGCATTCCACCCTTGGAATCGTGACCTGGCCACCGATCACTGTCCACATTTATTCCCCTTCCTAAGTTCCTCCTGTGTTAAGCCAGCATCCACCAGTGGTTTCCTGAGACCCTTCTCTCACCAGCTTCCGCTCCGGGTTCATCACACCTTCCTTCCAACCAAGACCTCATCAGCAGCTGCCCGTGTTGGACCCTACCACTCCCTGAAACTTAGGGAGCCCTTACCTCTTCCTACATCCTCCCTAGACCATCTAAGAGAGATCCATGACCTTGGGGCTTCCTGATCTGCCTGCTCCACCTACTGTGTGCAGCTCTTGGCTCTGAAAATCATTAACAGTGTGCCCTTCCTTCAGCACCCAGTGAGCCTTCCTCTACTGAAGTCCCAACTCTCCTCCCTACTGCTACAGGCCCGCTTCCTTCCTTGTGGAAGGGAGGTGGAGTTTTCCAGTGCAAGAGAGGCAACCTAACAGGAAGAGCTCGCTTGGCATTCCTGCTCTGTCTGCCCTTCCTTCTTCAGGAACATCTGGGCCACTGGCAAAGGTCAGGCCACAGAAAGCCTGGGAGCTGGTGGAATGGAGTCCCTTTCTCTGACCCCAGCCACTCTTGCACCCCCACTCTGCTGAAGTGTTCAAACCACACTGGTCATTAAGCAAAGACACAATAACTGGAGCCTCACAGTGCTGTGAGCTAGTGCTGTTCCCAGTGGCCAGGCCTTGACCTGAGTGTCACCAGCCCATGGCTGCGCTGTTCCCACAGCTAAGCTTTCTCAGTGAAGGGAGCAGTATGTTGACTTCCACTCTCGCTTCCTGTCTAAGAACAAACCCACTAACAACAGTTCTCAGCTGACATTGAGAGCAGATTCATTAAAAGCATTTCTCAGACTGACATTGACCCACTGGCTGCGCTCATACAGAGCACTGAGGAATGTTCTCTGGACTTTTTTTTATAGACTCTGGCTAATACACAGACAAAAGCAATCGAGGTGAGGTGCTAATTAAGCTGGAAAGCTAACAGGAGCTGACCTTATCATCCAGGGGTTTATTCTGAGTACTCCCATGGGGCAGAGGGGTAGAAGGCAGTGATAACAAAGCAGGTTAAGAAAAAATAGTGTGTGGACTCGTAGCTGCCTTGTTTCATATTTGGTTTGAGGACAGCGATCGAACTGAAAGACTCCACATCATCCTCTATTCATCCCTGGCTCCTTGCACAGACCACCCCGAGCAATAATAATTACCAGCCTACAGGGAGGTCTAGAGGGATGGTGTGGACAGAGCAGTGGGCCCAGCCCATGCAGGCCAGAAAGGATGCAATTCCTAGATTTGGCCACCAGATGGCAAAACAGCTCCCGGGCATAGGTGTTCCCTGAAGAATGAATGAGGGAGGGAGCAGGCAGGGTTCATTAAAGGCATCTGTCCACAAATGGGAGAGTCCTGGAAAGGTGGAGCTACGGTAGTTAGATGCCAATGGTCCTCTTGACCACTGAGGCAGGCCTGGGATCCTCAAGGCACCTGGATACTCACACAAGCTGCAGATACTTGAAGGTAGACAGCTGTCCCGGAACCAATGTGAACTGGTTCCCATCCAAATAGCTGAGGAGAGAACACCACAGCGTGAGCACATGTCGTATGCATGTACATACACCTAGGAACTGAGACACCATGAGCTGTGAGACTGTGCAGCACAATGCTGAATGCCTGTGCAGGGGAGGTGAGGGCCTGGCCACCTTTGCACACAGCTGGGGAGAGAGTGAGAAGGACACAGCTTTTCTTGAGAGGCCACTGGGGAAAGGCAGCAAGAGTTCTGTGTACCCAGTGCTCTGAAGTAAAAGCGTCACAAAGGGATGTACACTTAGGTGCTATTTGTGATGGAAAAAAAGAGTAAACATCTCCAACCAAAAAAGGGATTTGTTGTGGAGACCAGAGTTGACTCAAGTAAAGAACATTGTCTCTATCGACATTAACAACATCTTCCCGACAAACGTTGTGAAGCAGGAAAAGCAATGTTGTTTTTTAAAAGCAAAGCCCTTGCCACGAATTTGTCATGAGGTAACTGTAGAGAAGGGACTAGAGAAAGGTTGAAGCCATGCTGGAGCTCTTCTGGGCTCACCCTCCTTCCCGCCGCCAACACCCACTCTGCATCTCGTCTCACTGCCGGATCCCACTGGTCCTGTCTTGCAGGCCAACAGACTGCAAACCTGGGCTACTCACAGTTCTGTGACGTTCTTGGGGATGCCCTTGGGCAAAGCCTGGAGATGCTTGTTGCTGCACCGGACCACGGTGTCCAGGCAGGCGCACTCCTGGGGGCACTGTGGGCGGGGCAGGCATCCCACCTCCTCCTGGCCTGGGGAGGAAGGTGTGACATCCTGGTCAGTCCGGGGCCTGATTTCACATTGGGAAAGTCTCTGGGACTGCCCCACCCCCTCAGAGCAGCAGCTCTTCTCTGACACTGCCTTGGCCACCAGCTAGACCTCCCTCTTTACTGCGTGCTATTGGCCAACACCAACAGGAAGAAAGGGTTCTGGGAAAGTTTCCAGATGAAAACAGATCTGAGGTAACCTCCTGCCTCAGACCCAAGGTGGTCCCAGACAGAGGAGGGGGACACAGCTACCACTTTGTGAGCGCCTGATACTCCCTGGCACTGTATCAGGCATGCCCCCCCTTGGGGCATGTCACCCACTGGGATGCCCTGGTAAGGCCCAGCACTCAGTGCAGCAGCTGGTCCATCTCCGGCATCCCAAGGATGAAGAGGGCGAATCGTTTTCTATCTCACTGAGGTCTGGGCGGGGTGAATGACTTGTCCTCCAGCTGATGAGGCATCTTAGGGCTGGGCCCAGGCCTGGCTGATGCAGACCAATGACCCCTTCATTCATCATCCGTTTCTCCAGGAAAGAGCCCTCTGTGTGTCTCCCTTTTTATGACGGGGTGCAGCAGGGTCAATGGTCATGGTCAGAGTTGTTGAGATGGTGAGGTGACAGCAGGGACCCTCTGCCAACAGTGACTCAGTCATAGGAGCTGACCGTGTTCGAACACTGCGTTGTAAGTAAAGATGAACTCGCTGAATCCCCAAAACGCCCTCAAGTAGATGTGCTACAGTGGACCATTTTAGACACGATGGAACTAAATCCAGGGTGGTTAAGTAACTGTGCAAAGTCCCCTAGCCTTGAAGGCAGTACTGGGACAGGGCTCTCGGCAGACAGCCTCTGGAAGCTGTTCTGGCCACTGGGCCTCACTGTCTCATAGCAGCAAATGCTCACAGAGATGCTCACACCTTTTCCCTCCTAGGAAGTTGTCCTAAAGGGAACATCCCATTTGTATGGAAGGAGTTATCTATGTGGGTGTTCCTGGCAGCATAATGCAAAATTGTCACTGGAGAAGTTTGCTAAATGACAAATCTCAGGGGCTGGCTTGGTGGTGCCCTCTAGAGCAGGATGGTTTGTGGTGAAAGGATTTTGCAGGGGACCTGAAAAATCCTGAGTGTGTCCTCACACGCAAACAGGCACACAGTAGGGATTTGGAAAACTAGCGCAGAATGTCTACAGAGGCTGCCCCATGGTGGGGATCTGCGATGGGGAAGAGGTACAGGGGTGATTTTTCCATCTCCGGATTGTTCTTAAGGAATAATGGTGGATTATCTACATAAGAAAAACAGACTAGCGGGCGCGAGTGTGTGTGTGTGTGTGTGTGTGCACGCGCGCGCGCGTGCGCAAGCATGCAAGCATGCTTTGGGCTCTCTGTTCTCCTATCTCAGCCTACATGGTTCCATACCTGGCTTGAGATTTTTTTTTTTATTTTAAAAGTAGGAAACAAAATTATTCTTAGAAAAATCTGCTGATTTTCTTTAGAAAAACATCTTAGTCTTTCTTGCTGTGAAGGTTGCCTGTTCCCTTGTCTTTCCCTCATCTCCACATGGTCTGGCTGGAGTGACTCCAGAGCAGAGGTCCACTCTGAATGGCAGCAGGGGGAAGGACATGGAGACCAGGGACATGTATCCAGTGTCCATAAGCGGAGAGAGGGGTTTGAGAGCTGATAACAGCCTGAGAGAAGCTCCGTGGAGGGACATACTGAGACACTTAAGAACAGGGACAAGGGAGGTGCATATTTGCCGGTTACCTCAGGAAAAATCTGCTTCGAATGGGAACCTCTGGTGTGATGCTTGGAAAGACTGAAGGAAAAGCTACATCCTGCTGGAAGAGCAAGGTGGTTGCGGGCGCGAGAGACTAGGAGCTCGGAGGAACAGGACACTGGAGTACAGAATGACCAAACCTCCGGCAAGTGGGGAATCAGACTCGGGGTGAAGGACATGGTGGCCCGAGGACCCTGGAGCTAGTCTCTGGGTTAAATGCATTTCCATAAGGACAAAAATACTGAGGAGTTACTATACTTCTCTTTGTGTGATGGGATAAGAAGTCATGTTTATTTCCTTCTTCTCTCCATGCATCCCTCCCCGCTTCACCTCTGTTTTAAAGGACTACACAGAGGTAGCTCCACGCAAAAGTGTCCCCTATTCCCTCCGCAGGGGCCAGTAGGGTGCTACCTGCCCAGCCCCTCTGGCCAGCCCCATTCCCTCCCTGCTGCATGGCCCACAAGTTACCTTCCTCACACCTGAAGTCGGGGAAGGCCACATCCTGCAGGGGAATCTGCCGCAGGAAGTCCGGGTTCTGGCAGCGCGGGTTCCCTGTCACAATCTTCCTCTTCCGAAGCCAGTCACCCAGCCAGGCTAGCTGGCAGTTGCAGTTGAAGGGGTTGGCCAGGAGGTTTCTGGAAGAGGCAGGGAAGGTGGTCATGAAGGCACTTTACCAGTCTCAGAGAACCTGGCGGCATTCTCTCCCGGCCGCACAGCCATCTGATGCTCCGGCACAGACAGCTAATAATCTCCTAGGTACCCAGCTTCTAGGAGCAGAGACCGAACTAGTAGCCGAGGGAACAAGAAGGACCCATGCCTCCCCAGAAGCCCCCCACCTGGGATGGTAGGCGGGCTCCCCCCGGCCTGAGTCACCAACCTGCCTGTCCTCCAAGGCTGACACTTACAGTGTGGACAGGGCCTGAAGGGTGTCGAAGGCTCCGGGGGAGATGGTGGTGATGTGGTTGTCGTAAAGGGACAGGAGCCGCACGTTGCGCAGCCCCGTGAAGCTGTCGTTGTGGATGCAGCTGATATGGTTGTTCCTCAGCATCCTGGGGGAGGGGGGCGATGATGAGAGAGGAGGGGGAGCCCCTCAATGACCCACCGCAGTCCACCTCAGCAGTTTGGAAGCCACCGTCCTGCCTAAAAATCATTAGTGGCCTTCAAACTGCTGAGAGGGTGTCCCCTAGCCTCAGGCCATGTCCTCAGACTGACACCCGCTTGGACCCCTGTGGCCGATGGACAGCCACCCCTGGCCCTGCTAGGATGTCATTCTAGAGCACCTGTCTTCCTCACTGCTATCTGGAAATGCCCTGGCCCCATTACTCACCCTCCAAGACCCCTTAATTCCCACCCCCAACCAAAAATGAAAGCGGAAACCAAGCCAGCACAGGACAGACAGATGATTCCAAGAGACATTTAAAGGGACTGTGAACACCTGTGAAGCATGTCAGATTGATTAGTCAGTAATCAAGGACGCCTAAAAAACACCAAGTTTCTGCCCGTCAAATTGGAGAAAAAACCGAAATATAATTGTCAAAATGCCAGCTTAGGCCAGAGCCGGATGATGGGCACTTCCACACATGGTTGGCAAGACAAGGGAGGGCCTCTCTGGAAGTGTTTGTTGAGTTGCCCCAGACTGTCTACAAAGGTGCTTTCTGCTGCCATTGGCTGGTCCACTTCAGCACTTCATCGCATGAATACTCAGGGATGTGCACAGAATTTGGGATAAAGGTGATAGTTACAGCATTTCTTAAAATACAGAATGTGAGTCTCTGGCAATTACAGATAATTATGTCTTAAAGAAATTCTATGGTATATGGAGGGAAAAGCAGGTTACTAAACAAAATTTATTACAGGGTTCTATTAAAATATAACTGAGAGCTGGTATGATGGCATAAGCCTATAATCACAGAACTTGGGAGACTGAGGCAAGAGAATCACAAATCCCCTGTGTTACATGAGGAAACCCTGCTGAGGAAGAAGAGGAAGAGGAGAAGGAAATTATATATATATATATATAATTTATAGGTAAACATATATAATTTATATGTAAACATACACATGTGTTTATATATTATACATTGTGATATATAATTTATATATTATATACTGTGAGATATATATATTCATATATAATTTCAGTTATACAGAATAAATAGTGCCTAAAAATTCCAGTGCAGTACAGTGCCATTAGCAAACAATATCATAGATGTACTTAAAATTTTGCTAAGGAGTTGTATCTTATGGTAGATAATCTTTTTTAAGAAATATATGTATGTGTGTTTGCCTGCGTGAATTTGTTTGCAAGGTGTGTGTAACTGCTCATGGAGGCCAGAAGAAGGCGCTGGATCCACCAGAACTGGAGTTATAGGAGATTGTGAGCTATCATATGGATGCTGGGACTCGAACCCTGGTCCTTTGCAAGAGCAATAAATGCTTTTAACCACTGAGCTCTCTCTCTTGTCCCATGATCAGATGTTTTTGTTTTGTTTTGCTTTGTTTTGTTTTGTTTTGTTTTGTTTTTGAGACAGGGTTTTTCTGCTTAGCTCTGGCTGTCCTGGAACTCACTCTGTTGATCAGGCTGGTCTCAAACTCACAGAGATCCACTTGCCTCTGCCTCCAGAGTGCTGGGATTAAAAGTGTGCACCGCCACCACAGATTAGATGTTCTTATTATTATTATTATTATTATTATGATGATGATGATGATAATAATAATAATAGAGAGGACAGTAATAATTTTTGGAGAAACTGAATATGGCATAGACTATGGTGATGGTGGTTTTACATGTCTATCTATAGTGACCTGTGTGTATGCACATACATGTGTGTATTGTATGTTTGTAAGCATAAAGGTACATGTAGATAAAGCATGAGAAGGGCAGCTACACACCAACAATGACACTGGTCACTTGTGGGTGGCACTGAGGTTCTAGACGCTTCACAGTCCCTCCTGGGTTTTTGCTGCCCCTGTCCCCACATTGACCCTTCCTAGGTCCCTCTTCTCTCTGAGCCTTCCTCAGAAAGGACACAAGTTGACTGACTCGGTCTCCCCCAGGACCCGAGAGGAACTGGGCCGATGTAAGAGGGAGGGGACTGACCAAACAGGGGCAGACTGGAAATGTGGCCACGCTCTGCTCACGGAAGAAAAGACTGAGCTGAGGAAAAGCGCTCGATTGGATCCCCTTTCACTAAAACTCCACAGGCATCTCACATGCCTTACAGGTTACGCCACTGAAGACAGAGCTAACTACGCTGCCTGTCTGGGACTTAAACCCAGGCAGGGGCTCCGAGGGCTGCATTTCCAGAATGGCAGCTGCTGCCCGTCTGCAGCTGTTTACACTAAGATGATCTGAAATGAAGTGTGTCACTGCCACAGCTGGCTCTGAGCTGAACAGCATCCACAGGGAACATCTGTGAAGACCAACAGGAATGTAGTCCTCTCTACTGGACACTGAAGAGCCAGCGCTGCCCGGAGGGAGCTTCCTGCAGTGGTCATGGAGGAGTGATAAGATCCTGGTGGGTTCCCGAGGCCTGGACTGCTCTGACTGGCTCCAAGTCACAGAGTCCAGAATTTCTAGGGATGGTGGACATCTCTGCTCTGACATCTACACATACCAAGTCACCTTGGCAGGGTCCCCTCACAGCCAGCCACCCCTCTAGTGGTTGTTCTGGTCACTCCTAAGCATGTGTCATCTGTATCCCAGCAGCCTTGATCACAGGGCACTGATGGAGGGTCCAATCCCTTCCCCTCCTCACCAGGGGCAGCCCCCATCCCAAGAACAAGAGGATGGGCCTCAGGACAGTTACCAACATGAGATCATCTTTCCTACCAGACAGGTTCGTCAGGGGTCCTACTCTCCGGCCTGTGAGACTAGGAGGGGGCCATTTCTCTTTAGTGCATAGGCCCATGCTGTGGCTTGTCTTTGTCCCACCCACTCACAGGGTCCGCAAGCCATCTAGACCACGGAACATGCCGCTCCTGATGGACTCCAGCTGGTTGGCGGTCAAGTGCAGCTCGCTGACAGAGGAAGCACCCTCGAACGTCCCGTCTTCGATTTCTGACAGCTTGTTGTTGCTCAGGTTACTGGGAGAGGAAGCAGGGGGAGCCGTGAATCCCCTGCACCCAGGAGTCCCTCCCTCCCTTCCTGTCCCCCTCACCTCCATACATAGGAACCCCACCCCTGCTCCCAGGGGTGCTCTGCACCCTAGGCCTTTCCTTTCCACCCCATGCCAGCATCTTGATGGGCACCTTCCCACCAATGGGAAACTCACATTTTCTTCAGATGCGAGAGTTTCTTAAACAGCCCAGTGGCCTCTAGGATAGAAATCTCATTGTTGTTCAATCGTCTGTAAAAGGCAAGGAACGGAGCAAACACACACATATAGGGTCGACCTAAACATGCTTTTCCCTTTGAGATTATGGGGTGCAGAGAAGGCCAACTGAGCCCATTTCAAAGGAAAGCTGGACCTGGCACTGGGCAAAAAGGGGTGATGGTCAATAAGGTATTTTTTTTAACATTAAAAATGTAATGAAGGAGCCGGGCCGTGGTGGCGCGCACCTTTAATCCCAGCACTCCGGGGGGCAGGGGGGGGGCAGGTGGATCTGTGAGTTCGAGGCTAGCCTGGTCTACAGAACGAGTTCCAGGACAGCCAGAGCTGTTATACAGAGAAACCCTGTCTCAAGAAACAAAAACAAAAACAAACAAACAAAAAAAATGTAATGAATGGACAGCAAGATATTTTAGTAGGTAAAGATGTCTGCCACCAACTCAGACTACTTGAGTTCTATCCTCTTCTACATGATAGGAGAGAATTGTCTCCCAAAAGCTGGTTTCTGCTCACACATACACTACGGCATGAACACACATATACGCAATAATGAACAAACGTAAAAAAAAATGAAAATTTGCATACATAAGAGACAAATGTGTGACACAGAAATGTGTCTGCATATGCAGACACAGGCACATAAATTCACACTTTTAGAAAGAGGAAAACTATAGTTAAGGAATGACTTAAACCTCAGCTTGAGATAATGGATTCCTGTCTCCCTAAAGAATCATCCCTAAGGAAAGCCACTCATGGTTCAGGCTGGTGACCAGTCCTGGATGTCAAGGACTCGTCGAGGAGGCAGGGAAGCAGGAGCAGAGGTCATGGATGAGGGTTGTATCTTGCCAAAACTGTCAGCTGGCATGCTCCAGCCAGTATCTCCCATGTCCCGTCCCCCCCCCCCCCAACTCCCAGAGCTGGTTTGGAGAAGAGCCCTAAGCAGACCCAGGTGGGTCGGGGGAGGGTGGGCAGCTCAGGAGCTCACAGCTCAGCCGTGGACTGGGGGATGCGCTCAGGGATTTTGGAGAGCTTCAGGCTGGAGCATTCCACCACACTGGCCTCACAACGGCACTTGTGGGGACAGGCCACATCACTGGTGCACTCGCTGTTCAGGTGGTAATCCTCCGTCCCTATAGTGAGAGGGCGGCAAGGCTGAGGACCTGAGTAGGTTCCAAGCATCCAAGGGCCCACAAAGGCCCCCCCCCCCCCCCGCCGCGCGCGCCGCCTCCACAGCCTTCCCTCTACTGCCACCATCCCCATCCCTACCCCCAGCCGGTCCGGGGGCCCCCATTCTCCTACCTGGAATGAAGTACTGCTCTTTGGCTGGGGAAAGAAGCAAATGCACCAGGATATAGAAGTAGCCAGGCCATCTCCATCCCCCATGGGAGGCACCCCAGGAATGCTGCTGGGACCCTGCGTGGAACTGCCTTTCCCCGGCCCATCTTCAAGTGTGGAAGGCCTTACTCCAGAGCACTCATGTCCCCAGGCCGGTGCTGAGCAGCACCAAGGCCAGCTAAACCTTTCACTTGCTCAGGCAGGCGCTGTGCTGACCTTATGGATAGGGTTGAGGCAGGGGTGGCACTAGACTCAGAAGCTGACCCACACTGCCCACGGCCAGATGCCAAGTGGGCTGCATCTGCTGAGGCCACGTCTCCATCTGAGTCCTGGAGGAGTCTCCTACCTCACTGAGATGCTCCCTGGACCTTGAACACAGTGACATACAGAAGAGCTGGCCTGGGAGCAGAGGGGTGGGTAGGTCTCCCTGCATGGCTTCAGCAAGCCTGCCTCCCCCAGGCTGCAGTGCAGTGAGGGGCAAAGCGGAGGAACCCCACCCAAGTTGAATGCAGCCCCCCCCCAACCAGCAGGCTCAAAAGTGCCTGAGGACATCTTTGTTAAGGCCATCAGGACACATTCCTGGTCCCCAAATCCACTGGAGATACACAGGTGGCCCTTACCTGAGCAGCGGAACTTCTTGCTTTTGATCTGCCCAATGCGCTTGTTGGCGAGGCGCCGGGGGCTGGCACAGCGGGCCCCACTTGTCTCAATAGGGTTGGTACGTAAGAAGTCTGCCAGCCACTTGAGGTTACAGTCACAGATAAAAGGGTTCTGGGCCAGATGCCTGTCCAAAGGGACAAATGGGTTATCAGAAACCAGGGCTGCTGACCTATATGTAGAGAAGGCTTTGTAACCATCTGGAGCTGAACCAGTACTTGTGGCCTCAAGCAGGCCAGAGCTAGCCATGGGAGAAATGTGGTGCAGGGAATTATCAGCGTGCATCCCTCTGCCAGCCTATCGCAGAGGAAGGCGTGTTAGTAGAGAACTGCAGCCTCCTGCAGAGCCTGCATCACTTCCCTCCAAGCCTCTCCGTGCCCTCTTTCAATTCTCCCTTCCCTCCTCTGACTTGGATATCTCATGAGCGTGAGTGAGGAGAGACAGGATGGAGAGGCTGACCGACCAACCGGCTCCTTCCAGATGAAGAAGCTGAGGTGACAAAATGCCAAGCCAGATATGGCCTCTGGGCCTCCCCACAGCCACAGTCTGGGTTTCTTTCTCTCCTGCAGCCTCGGGCAGCCCAATGCCTACAGCCGCCATCCTGCAGAGCAGTGAGGCCAGGGTGGGGAGGCTGGGTCTGTCTGCATGGCAGCTGCACCTGGAACCACCATTCCCAGCCCAAGCAACAGTAGTGCCTTTCTTTGACAGGTTTCTTGCAGTTTCTCACCCCAGGAATGATCAGCAAACAGCCAGGTAGCTACTGTAGAGACTCATTCCGTTCCCTGCCGCCTGCCTGTGTCACCAGCAGGTGAGGACGTGAAGGTGTGGGGAGCAGCTAACAGAGGTGGTTGCTACCATTCATACCACCCCAGCAAGCCAGTCACCAGTTCTTTTTCTAAAGATTTATTTTTAATTATACATATGTGTACGTCTGTGGGTATGGGCACATGAACGCAGGTGCCCGAGGAGGTCAGAGATAGTGGTGAGTTGCCCAGTGTGGGGTGATGGAGACGGAACTCCAGTCCTCTGTGAGAACAGTAGCACTTTTAACCACAGAGTCACCGCTTCAGCCCAGACCCACCACTCCTGAACCACGCCATCACCAGGCCTTCAGACCTATGTCTGGCACCAACCACTGGGCATGTCTGCAGAGGCCTGTCAGAATGAAAATAGCCAGGGAAGAGCATCCCCTGCCCCTGTCCCAGCTGTCAGCCTTGAGCTGGAACTTGTATACACAGTATGGAACAAAGGATGGAGGGCCATGGGGTCAGGGGAGGACCACTTCTCCGTCTGAGCGTCATCATCCAAGCTATATTGCTTACTAGCCCAGCCTTCTCAAAACCTAAGTGTGACCCTGGCCCAGGGTCTGTGCCCAGCTCAGTCTACACTTTGGACGTCCTTTCTCCCACCCATCCCCTCCCATGTCCAGTCTTTTGGCCCTGGCTTGAGATACTGACCGAGGTCTACACTGGCCCAGCTTTTTCTCTCTTGCCTTTTTTAGTCCTGGATCTTCTCATCTGCAGGTCCCTCCCCTTCCTCTGCATCCCTCTCAGTAGACAATGTGATGTTGACTTGCCAGGCAGACTGGATCACTTGAAACATGGCAGGATTTGGGGTCTGCTAAGGGACCTCCCAGCTTCCCTTCACCCCCATCTGCACTCTAGTGACATGCCTCTGCTGGATTGATGCTCCCCTGTTCACGACCTAGGAAGACACTCCTTTCCAATCAATGTGCCAGGTTAGGTGGTACAGCAGAATGAGAGGTTTTTGAGTGTAAAACAATCTAGAAAACTTGAACTGCCCACGGGGACAAGTGGTTTCGCTACAAACATAAGTTTTGACATAGATTTGTGTGTATGGGTGTGTGCTGTGCTGGAGAATGAGTCTGGGGCTTCATGCAAAGCTAGGTAAGTACTCTACCACTGAGCAACATCCCAGCCTCAAACGGATGTCCTTAACAATTTCTAGGGCAGGCAGCTGGAAAGAACAGGACATTCTCCAGTATTAAAGGCATACGTGGGCACATGTGTCCCTCTGCAGCAGACACTCTGATGGTGGAAAGACAGACAGCTCTGAGTTTCTTCATGTGTAAGGAATGGCAGGGAGAAGTCTCTGGGGACAGAGGCTCTCGTCTACAACATTTATCATTAAGGAAATTTGGGTTTTAAAGCCACAACAAAACACCACTTCATACCCACAGCATGGTTACAATCAGACAATGTCAAAGGAAAAACAATACAGATGCCAGTGAGGGTGTAAGGACTCTGGATAGCACGTGACACTGTGGAGGAGGGAGTGTGCCAGGCTACAGCCACTGTGAGACGCCCTAGCAACTCAGCTCCTTGACTAACAGTAAACTCACTCTGCAACCCAGTGACTCTTAGAGAAATGAGAACACTGATGTATGGGGAGCTGTAAGCCAGCATGGGCAGCAGCAATGTTCACTGCGGCTTCAACTTCTGGAAAGTGCTGCTGGGAAGGAACTCAAATGTACTTCAACCGGGTGGGGTGAACAAGACATGGCCACTCTGATACCCTGGAACAGTATTTGTCGATGACCAAAGACACTCCTCTGTCTATTTTCTTGTGAGTCAAATCAAGGATGAAATACACAAGATGCAAAACCCCCAAAACATTATGCTATGTGAAAAAAAGTCAGTTATGAAAAGTGGCCTCCTGTATGAAATGACCAGAAAAAGGCAGTCTCCAGATCAGAGCACAGCCTAGTGGCTGCCTGGGGCTGGGCTAATGGGTACAAGGGATCAGGAGCCTGGTGGAAACCTTCCAACACTGGACTGGGAACAGCTTTGTGGGTTTGCTGAGCTACTGAGTTGCTCACTTAGACACTCCATGCATGTAAGTTACACCTCAATGTTGGTTTGCTAGTTTGAATTTTGAGTCAACGTCTCTATTTGTCGCTCAAGCTGAGTTTGAACTCTTGGTCTCCAGTTCAACCTCATGAACAGCTGGGGCAATAGGCTTGCAGTGTTTTGTTTGATGTCATATGGGCGGAGAGCAAGACTGCAGCAAAACCAGTACCATAGCTCCGCAGCTCATGGACCATGGTGCTGTGAGTGGATCCAGCAACCACAGGATGGTGAATTTACACCCGCACTCAGCCAAGGTGTTGGACTGGTCCACAGCTATAGGCGGAGGAGATGGACTGTAGCTCGGGTTTTCTCGTCTTTTGCTCTTGTGCCAAATCATAATTCTGTGGTTAATATGAGCGGGTGTTTGTGGCAGTCTGGCTTTGCTTTACAGCCTTACTGGAGTCTGTTCTACAGAAATACAATTGAGGAAATACGTTATTTTTAAATGATGGGACCTGCTATTGTTCAACCTTGTGGGGGTCTCAGAATTTCCTCCATCTCAATGTCCTTATGAATAAAAATACAGCTAATAGGCCCTGCTTCCATGGGGTCACTGTTATTGAGCAAGATAATGCATACAAAGAACCTGAGTCCCTCCATCCCATCCCCCACCCAAGGCTTTGCACCAATCTAAGTCATTGCATCCCCTTAGCCTGCTTCTGCCAGAGACTCTGCCAGCTACTGAAAACAACCATCTTATCCATCTCTTCCCATAACCTCTAATTCCACATGCTTGGGGAGGTCCCCCATGGATGGCTTATTCCTCTCACTGCCTGGAAGTAAATTAATTAGCAGGAGCCAGGCTGCAGGTGTTATGTGTGAGCTTAATGAGTTTGTCCTTGTAGCTGACATCAACTGCCGAGCAGATTCCCCAGGGAGTGGGTGTCATAACTTTAACTCCACCTGTTCAGACTCACACAGATGTTGTCTGAAGCTGAGCAGCACCAGCAGGGACCACTCCGACCACAGAAGCCACGGGAGGATATCAACAGTCAGTCAGTGCCCATTATGCACAAGCTCTCTGGCCCGCACCAACACATCCAGACAGACCCCAGTGAGTAGGAGGGAGGGGACAGAGGGCCTGAGTTTAAGCAGGCAGCAGGTGAACGTCTCTGTGTGGGGAAGTACCCCAGCCATGGCCTAAGGACTCTTGATTAATGGCTGACCACAGCAGCAGCAGAGAATGGAGAAGACTGGGTCCCAGCATCACCCCTGCAGGACCTGATTCATCAATGGGTGCTGAGGCTGTATTTAGTGGCTCTTCTCCCTGCTCTGATCAAGTACCAGACATTTTTCCCCCCATGGGTCTAAGAAAAGACAACGTCTACACTGGTGGGACGATGTGGCAGTGGAAAGATCCAGAGAGAGTCAGGGTCACCTGAAGTAAAGAAGCAAAGAGATGAACGTCAGCCACATCCAGGGTGGGGTTTCCCATCTCAGCTAAACCTTTCCGGAAACACCTTCATAGATGAATCTAAAGGTGTGTTTCTATGGTGATTCTAAATCCAGCCAGGTGGGCGGTAAAGTTAACCACCACAGAGGTCAATGGTTGTTTCATTCAAAAAAAAAAAAGAGGCAATCAGACAGACATCTAATGCTTCCACAATCCTCTTGCAAGAAGCAATCTGTCAGTCAGCCAATCAAACCTGAACCCGACCAAACTCCTGGATCCAATGTTCAGTCTAGAACAGTTGTTCTCAACTTGTAGGTCAGGACTCCTTTGGGGAGGTCAATCCAACCCTTTCACAGGGATCGTATATCAGATATCCTGCATATCAGATATTTATAAAACAATTCATAGCAGTAGCAAAATTACAGTTATGAAGTAGCAACGAAATACTTTTATGGCTGGGGGTCACCACAGCATGAGGGACTGTATTAAAGGGTCACAGCATTAGGAAGGTTGAGACCCACTGGTCTAGAAGGATATATAGAGGCCAGGAGAATTTGTGACATGGTCCCATGGAGATGCCAGTGTGTGACAGAGCAAATGCTGGAGTGTCACCAGTGAATGAATGACAGGGAATAAAGGCAGTGGAGAACACCTTGTTTGCATGGGAAGTGTTCCCAGGCTTGTGTGCTGAAGTATTAGTCCCCACTTTTTTGGGGGGAGGTGAAAACTTCAGTAGGAATGTCAGCTAGAAGAAAATCACTAGGGATATCTCCTGAGGGTATCTGTTTAGTTTAAAACTAAACTTATTTATTTGGAAGAGTACATATGTCATAACATGTTTGTGGAGGTCCAAGGACAGCTTGTAGGAGTCAGTTCTCTCCTACCATGTGGGTCCCAGGGATTGAACTCAAGACATCAGTTTTGGTGGCAAGTGCTTTTACCTGCTGAACCATTTCATAGCATCATCTTGTTGCGGGATATTTGATTGCATTGTGACACACTGAGATTGTGTTAATGAAGTTAACCTTGAATCAGGGGGCGGAGCCAGTGACCAGAATTAGCCAGGAATATGGACAGAGAAGCCACACAGGAAGGAGTGGGGCGGGACTTAGAGATTGTGCAGTCTCTTCGATCTGGGAAGTGTGGAGAGGTCAACAGGTGGCTCCTCTGCCGCTTCTTTGATCCATCAGGTTTTCACCCCAATATCTGACTCCCGAGTCTATTAGTAATAGAACACCTCTCTCTCTCTCTCTCTCTCTCTCTCTCTCTCTCTCT
>CABHPQ010171061.1:28726-40203 GCA_902168405.1 Peromyscus aztecus
CTCCTCTGCCAGATGCTCCCATCTCCATAAAGTTCTGCCCAAGGCCCAAGTGACCATGGGCTGAACAGTGAACCCTCTGAAACAAAATGAGCTGTTCTGAGCCTCTGAGCCAAAACCAGTCTTTCCTCCTTGGTTGCTTCTGTGAGGCATCTGCCACATCAAGGAGAAAAGAAACGGATGCACATCTGGAGATGAAGAATGACCTAAAGACACATCCGTCCTGTTGCATAGGCCACATCAAATCCTGGTTCCAACAGAGAATGAGAAATGGTCTAACACACACGAGACAGACAGAACTTCAAACACCGACTGAAATGTTTGATGATATGAAAGAACGTTATTAGGTTTTTAGACACATTAACAGTCTTGCATGCTTCGTTCCCTTTGTGGTTCTGAGGTTAGAACCCAGGCCCCATGCATGTGAGGCAAGCGCTCTGACCCTGAACTACACCCCCAAGTCCTCGTAGCTACATTAGGAATTTTTATCTCTCAGAGATTCAGAGGCCAGGAAGAGAGGTCAGATGATGGCTAGCATTTGCTTCCAAACAGTTTGGGTGGCGTGATAACGGGGAAGTGGAGACAAGCAAGACTGGGTAGGAGCTAAAACTGGTGATGGCACTTCACTGTCCTGCTTCTGCTATGCTATGTAAGCCTCCACAGAGAGGGAGCACAGCTCTCCACAGCGAGGGAGCACAACCAATGACTAGATTCGGTGCTCTCTGCTTTCTGTTTTCCTTCTGATCCAGTACCACCACTCTCCAGATGCACTATCACTTAATGAACTACCAGGGAAAGAAGAACGTCTTGCTGATTAAACGATATGCCATCCCTGAGAACACAGAGCTGTCAACGTGGAAACACACTTTAGAATCCACAGATGCCGTTGTCGTTGCCATTAGTAAACTCCAGCTGGCACTGAGCCGGCATTTCCGTGAGCTTATCATTATGTAAAGATCCGTTAATCTCCTAACAACTGTATGAGGATGCCCTCATTTTATGGATAGATAAAAGGAAGGCCCAGAGAAGCTAATTAATTTGTCCCAGAGTCACCCAGCCAATAAGATTCCTCACTGGGATGTGACCCAGGATCATCTGTCTATCCAGAGTCTGTAGATATCTTTCCTCAGTGGGAAGCCACCTCAGTGTGCACAGTAGCCCAGGGGAGGCAGCTACTCAGACTCCAAGGTTGTAAGCCCCACCCGACCCCCCGCGCTGGGGGAGAAAGAGGAAGAGAGGGTGCTCACAGTGTCTGGATGGCCCGCAGGGAGGTGAAGGTCCCCTTGGCAAGACTCTGGATCTTGTTGTCATACAGGGAGAGCAGAGAGAGGTTCTGCAGGTCTTGGAAGGCATCGGGCCGGATGCAGTTGATCTTGTTGGCATTCAAAAGCCTGCAGGCAGAGACAGCTGGGAAGTAAAAGCGTGGCAAGGCCTGAGCCCTTACACGTCCTGCACCATCCTGGCCCCGGACACTGGTGACCTCAGGCCACTCCACACTGCTTTCTCCTTCCCTGTCTGCATGCTAACTCTCCAAGTTGGCTGCAGGAGAGCACAGAGGCAGCGGGGTTCCTCCTTCCCACAATCCTGTGGGGTCCCCATGCATGCACAGGGGTGTTTTGATATAGTATCATCCAGGTCTAGATTCCTGGCCTGAATTCTCTTGATTCCAGGAGGCAGAACTGACCTGGGGACCCCTGCAAGAGAGAGCCCTGTCCCCAAGAGCTCAGGAACACAGGTCACATCTCATGAGCCTCTGGATCCTGATACTTAACAATCAGCATTGAGCCCACCTCTGCTTCCACATCTGGCCTCAGAGCCTTACTCGGGCAGGATGTCTTTGTCCTGTCTCAGATGAGTCTTGTACCTTAAGTGTGGTATGAACTGAAGTTCCCAGAAAAAGCCACGGTGTTAAAGACTCTACAAGGCTGTGTGCCTGCTAGAACTTGATGACTGAGAAGAGTTGGAATAGTCAAAACCCAGAGACAAATTCTCTTGGATGTTCCCTGAAGAGCCATTCACTTCCCATCTCAGAACCTGACCTGGCACCCTCAGGTACTGCAAGGTCCAATGTTTGGGTGATATTAACAGACCCATAGCTCCTACCAACCCCAAAGCTAAGACTATCATCAGACAACATCTGCAACCTATCTCAGAGAGCAGAGAGCTGGGGTTTGTGCTTCTGGGAAGCCAGAGGGATGTGTACCCAAGGACATCCCAGAACCGTTCCTTACAGCAGCTGGAGGGTGTACAGGCCTCCAAACACACCGCGGGGCAGGTCTGTGATCTTGTTGCCATAGAGGACCCTGGAGAAAAGCAGCAGAGAGGACGGGTCAGAGGGCAGCTTTGCCAAACCTCAGCAGGGTTCTGCAGGCCCACGGGCCTTTCACAGGCAGCCTCTCCACCAAGATGTTTACTATAGCAGCTTGCCAGCAGGTAGCAGTAATGAGTCTTCAAGAGGTCTATCTCCAGGAGGCAGGAAGACACGCGCCCCACTAGAGACAGATTACAGCAGCTGGGATGTAATGCTGTTGCTGTGTTTACCCCTCTGTCCACTCCCACCACCTTCCAGAGAAGTCCGCAGAAGTGCCCTTCCAAGGGACCTCACAAAAAAGTCGTTCAGTCTCAGATCCAAAGGAGAGACGGTCTCCGGGCAGAAAGGATGAACATATTTTCAGAGAGACGCCGAGACGCTGGGGAAAAAATAGCATGGCAGACAGCGCGTGTGGTGGGTGGTGGGATTGCAGGGGTGTATTTTTACACTTTGATATTTGCAAAGTTTTCCACACTGAGCATGAATGAACCTTATGTATAATAGAGGGAGAGGGGAGCCCAGTATTAAAAGAAACATGCAGACAGGAATGTACTCAGGCAGACAGTGATACACTGCAGGGGCTGGAGGAGCGAGGAGCGTGCATTTTGTTCCCAGTGTGGCAATCAGTCAGAGTGAAAAGTCTGCATGTTGTCTCCTCAAATATAGCTTGGAGAAGAAATTCTTCCCAGAGGAGGGCATGGCAGGAGTAAAGGCCCTGTGGTGAGGAGCACACAGAGCACAGAGAAGGTGACTGGAACGGGGGAGAGCGACAACCAGACTCAGGATTTGGTCAGATGTCTGCCTCTGGGCTGTGCTGGGAGCTGCAGGGCGAAGATGGAGTAGAGGGAGAAACTGGGCAGAAAGACAAGGCCAGGGCTGGCTACGGCAGACACAGACAACGGGGCTCATGTGTTTGATCCCAGCATACAATTTCTTACAGAGCAGGGGAGTGGCTTTGACCCCAGGAGTGATAGGACTCCACTGAAAAGGGTTATTATCACCTCTGAACTGTATTGGTCCAATGTAAGGTAACTATATTCATGTCTCAGAGGAAACCAAAAAAAAAAAAAAAACCTCTGCAGGCCAGGCCACATACAGTCTGATCATCTCAGCCATGATCAAACTCGTGTTCAGGCTGTCGCATACAGCTGTGTGGGCTGTGCACTGCACAGCTGTGTGGGCTGTGTACTGAATAGCTGTATGGGCTGTGCACTGCACAGCTGTGTGGGCTGTGCACTGCACGGCTTCATGGGCCTTATCATCTTGGACTCTACTCCAAAAGAAGGCATGCATAGAAGCAGCGAGCTGACTGTCTCCTTTCTTCCCTGGCAGTGAGATGTCCATCCATTCTGCTGGCCGGGCCGCTAGGCCATGCAGTCACGTGTTAGTGCTACCCTGTGACTGAGAGCATCATAGGACTCTGAGCCACAAGGAGCTTGGCCAGCTGCAAGGCCCAGAAGACCTCGGTGCTCTACTCACAGGGAATTCAAGGAGCGGAGGCCCTGGAAGGCATCGGGCGCGATCTCAGCAATCTGGTTGTTGCTCAGGTCTCTGAAAGGGAACAGGAAGAAGGTGGCTGCATCCTGAGGCTGCAGGCCTGGTCTCTTCCACCTCCCAACCACACGGGGCACAGGGCTTCTTTGCAAATAGAAGGGGCAGCTGCCCACCCAGGCAAACACCCACAGGCTGCTCTTTTTCTGTCCCTCCCGCTCAGGAAGACATTCTGCCTGGGCCCAATGGCCTTCTCACTACCCTAATGGCTTCTGTCTGGAATAGTAAGGTGCAGACACGGGCCAGGTTTGGACTCGGTGCCCCCATCCAGGTCTCACAGCCACCCTGCCACCCCACATCCCAGATGATAGCCCTGATGCAGGAAGGCCAGGCAGGCGGGCTGGGGTGGGGCGTGGCTGAGTCTAGGTCTGTCCCTAGGCTGTAAGACAGGACTAGCCCAGACTCCTCCTCCTGCCTGCTGGAGATTGCTGGGAAAGGCTTCACTCACATCCGGCGCAGCTTTCTGTAGGGAGAGAAGGCTCCTGGCGGGATGGATTTGATACCATTCAGCTCCAGGCGGCTGCAGGGAGAGGGTAGGCATGAGAAGGCTGAGGGTCACCCTTAGTAACAAACTGTTGGCCCCTGCAGCCCCTTCACCTGTGAGGCCAAAATCTGGTAAGCAGACAGATATCAACTGTGATTTGAGCCCCAGAATCCTGGCCTTCTGTGGCTGAATGGGCCCCCAAGGTGATGCTATACTAAGAAGCCCACACTGGCAGCCCCATCCAACTGGGCTGGGTGTGGACCTTAAAGGGATACCCTCTCCCAGTGTTTGGGAACTTTCCAGCCTCGTACAGAGTGCACAGCTGAGTCAAGAGACAATTTTCTCCATTTGCCATTGAATAACCTGGGGAAGCCCAGAGTGGCATCTGCCCCAGCTCTTCACTGGTGGACAGAACTTGACTGAACAGCAGAAGCTGCATCCTAGAGCCCTGCACTCACATCTCCGTCATGGTCTCGGGCAGGTTAGCAGGGATGGCGGTGAGGCCTTTGCCACGGCAATCCACAATGTCACTGCTGCAGGTGCACATGGCTGGGCAGGAGCCGGAAGAGAGGGTGCAGGTGGGCACTCGTGTGGCCTCCCCCTGGCCTGCAGAGACAGTGGGTGTGATGTCAGAGAATCCTACATGCTGCCGCCTCTCCAGACCTGCAGCTGGGTGAGGACAGGGACAGTCTGTGGAGGGGGCTCCGTCACAGGAGCTCCGCAAGGGTGCAAGAATAAGAATACACACTGATGTGCTCGGGAGCACCTGGCACTCTCTGAACTCAGGCTGAACAGAGCGGATTGCTCTCAATGGTGATTCCTATGCTAGCAAATTCTATCCTAGAATTCTGAAACTCCAAACCTCTCAGCCTCCTGAGCCAGGACCCCCATATCCACAGGAGCCGGGATCACTGAGCATCAGCTCTGTGCCCACACCATGTTTAGTACAGTCCATGCAGTCGCACATGAACCCTCCTGCACCACCGGTGGAGGAACATTTTATTATCATCTGTGCCCACGACACTCAGTGACTAAGTGTCAGAGCCGGGGTCAAGCCCACTGCGTGATTTCAGAGTTCACACTTTTAAATACTGTGGTATAACTTACATGAGGCTCACCATTTTAAATGCACAGCTGGTTGAAACACTACCCAGACAGGGTGCATTTCTATCCCCAAGAAGTTCCCTTAAGGATGTTGCTATTCTGAGATGCAGCACCAAAGATCTGTGGCTCTTGTTTGTGAATGTCACTTAAGCGCAATCACAAGGGAGGGTCTCTTCCGTTTATAAAACCCCTGAGAGTCACTTTGTTGAGTACTTAAATACTTATTAAGCCCTTTTAATTGCTGAGTAGTATTCCATTTTACTATGAAAACATCATTAGTAAATCTACCCTCGAGCGTGTTTTTATGTGCAACAAATGCATAGAGCCCAGGAAGCGGCAGAGTCCTGGTGTTCCCTCGCTGGGAGCCAAGGGGAGCGATCTCCTGTGAAGCCACAGGAGAGAGAGAGGGGAAACTGAGGGGGAAGAAGGGAGATGAGGAAAGAGAGGTGACCGCATAAGGAAAAGGAGAAGGTGTGGAGACTGGGAGAGAAGCAGGCAGAGTAGAGGGACAGAGGCTTAAGGGTAAGTGGGGGAAGGAGAGGAGTCAAGAAAGAAAACATACAGACCAAAAGAGATGGGTGAGAGGGGAGGGAAAAAGACCGGCGGGAGTGGAAGATGACACCGACCTGGAGGTGATGGGCAGAGAGAGGAGGTGACAGAGGGCAGGGGGTGGAGATATGAATGAGTGGTTGCAGGTGCTCATCACAAGCATGGGATGGGGCAGAAGGAAGCAGCCGTGGGGCAGGTGGTGGGAGCAGGTGAGGCCGCGTGCACGGCACCCACGCGCACGGCACCCACCTGAGCAGCTGAACTCGTTCTTCTGCACCTCTGCCACGTTGAGGCCCCGAAGGCTGGCAGGCCCGGAGCACTGGGTGAAGAGCCCGATGGTGGGCCTCTGCCTCAGCCACTGCGAGAGCCAGGCCAGGTGACAGTCACAGAACAGGTGGTTGGAGTGTAGTCGGCTGCAGGAGGACAGCAGCTCACAGCAACAGAACTCCACCAGATCCGTCCGCAGCCGCCTCCTCCCTTCCCGGGGCAGGAGGCCTTGGGTCCTTCACTTAGGCTCAACTTAGGACTGCTCCCTGCTGCAAAGAACTCTTCCTGGCTCCCTTCTCTCCCAGCCTGCTCTATGGCCTGGCTTCATCTCTCAGAGTTCACATGGCCCCTGGCCCAGATCACCCACCTCAACTTCAAGGACAAAACCAAGTCATTTGTTGTCTAAGGAAAAACCAAGCACAGGAGGTATTGGGTGCCTTTCAAGTGCAGACCCCAGCCAACCCCTGGCTGGCCTCTGGGCTGTGGAGGGCAGCCCCACCCACACCCACACCCACACCCTCTTCCCACTGCCCAGGTGACTCACAAGGTTCGAAGCTTGGGCATGTGGTTGAAACTGGACACAGGGATGGTGGTGATGTTGTTGTTGTTCAGTGTCCTGAAAGGGACAGACAGACCATGTAGCACCTGCCCAGCAAGGACTTACAGGAGACAGGACCCATCTGCTCACATAGAGACCCTCATGAAAGGTGTGACCTTTTACCCAGAGGGGGAGCAGCCCTGCTCTGGGTGTGAAGGTGGAGGGACAGTCCAGATCTAGGCAGGTGACTGCACCCTTGCCACACCACGGACTCTAAGTCTGGGAGGACGGGGGGACGGAACTGAAAAGGGCCACAGAAGAAAGGGCAGCTTATACACAAAGCGGGGAGGAGCCGCTTCTCAGCCTCCATAGTGGGAAACGGCCAAACACCCCTGTCTGGGAGGACTTTGGGCAGTACATCTACACCGCGGCTAAGGTGTGACCCTGACCCCCTGCATCGGCTCCCCAGCCACGGCCTGCCCTGGGTTTACTTACAGAACCTCTAGTCCCCGCAGGGCACGAAAGGCCCCTTCCTCGATACAGCTGATCTGGTTCTTGTCCAGCTGTCTGTAAAGCAGAGGCGAACTATGAGAAGGGGAAGCGTTGCCCAGAACAGGGGACTGAACATTTTAAGAGGAGAATCATAGCATCAATCATTTGTTATGCGTGTGTCAGTCCAAAGTAGAGCTATTAATAAAAGCTGACTTCTTATTTTCAGTTAAAACAATAAATTGAAATAAAAGTCCTATTACATTGCTCTACCCAGCCCCGTATGCCCTTGGGAAGCAGGCATCCTTCCCTCACATTCTGGAGACCACCTAGAGTGTGTTGGCGGCTGACAAATGAAAGTCACCCAGGAGAAGTAGCAGCAGGGCCTGGCAGCCAGAACTCTGCTGAATGCCAAGTGAGATCAGCTAGCGCTGGCTACCTGGAGTGCTGCTTTCAGAACGAACGGAAGCTGTGATCTGAGTTCAGTGGGAAAGAATGTGGTGATCGATTACCAATGTCTGCTACAGGCATGGGAGGGGTGTGTGTGACAAGCATGCCAGGCATTTGCCATTTCTGTTTGTAGCCAGACCTCAGGAGGTGGTAAGCCTGGACTGGAATAAATTTGAATACTAATAAACCATTGCATTTAAATAGTGCTCCACAGAGTGTATGCATTTCCACATCTCATTTCAACCTCAGAATAAGCTTGTGGAGGGCACATTGTTTTCCTGAACAATATATGGAGGCTCAGTGACACTGACTGACTTCCAGCAGCTTATGCAGTATAACCGAAGGAGACTAAACCCAGCTCTTAACCCAAAGAGTCAGAGGGCACCGGAGAACCAGAGGCTGGGAACATGTCCTGGCACCCCATGGCTCATACGCTCCTCAACCCAGTGCCCAGAGCATACCTCCTGAGCACACGCTTGGCTGTCACACAGAATCACAAGCAGGGGATGGCACTGCCAATTCCCTCTAAGTTGGCTTAGAACACAGGGTACAGATGAGGGTATTGCTGGACTGGCCATCCCAGGCCCCTACTCACAGATTTTTGAGGTCTGTGGCTCCCCGGAAAGCCTTCCTGGGCACAGCCTGGAGGACATTCTCACTCAGGTCCCTGGGGAACAAACAGAAAGAGAGAAGTGACCAGTCAGGGAAGCCACGGTGAGAAGTGAGGCCAGTGGCCTCCTGGTGACCACATTCCAGCTTCTGGATGGGCTCCTGCGGCTCTGTAAACTGTGACTAAATGAACAAACGGTGGAGTTAGAGAGGAGCTTTCTGTCCTGACAGACAGACACTCTGTCCCTAGCCACCTCCCCTCTGGGCAGAGGATGGTTAGAGAGAAACTCCCAGTAGCTGTGATCAGTTTAGCAGGCCCCCCATGACTGGCTGAACCCGAGCTGCATAGGAAGGAGCTCTCCATGGCCCTCAGTTGTTATTGGCTTCCTCTCTGTTTTGCTGGCGAGGGAGCTGTGACTGCTGGAGGAGACGGATCCAAGTGGCCCACCCAGTCATGAACTAGGCTGGGTCTAATTCCACATCTACCCTGGGGGTTGCAGACAGCAGAGCACAGGGAAGCCTGGACCCCCTGGGGACCAGGCCACAGCCCAGAGCACCATGCAGCCCTAGCTGGTTCCCTGCCCTCACCCCTGACCCCAGCAACTGCAGGAGAACCCCAGGCTTGACACCCCATCCCACCCCACCCCACCCCACCCCCGCCACAACTACTGCAGAACTCAGATCACCAGCTCTCCTTTTTGTCTTGTTTGTTTGTTTGTTTGTTTGTTTGTTTGTTTGTTTGACAACTAATGATACAGCCATCAGTGGGCAACTGAAGGATGCTCAAGAGGAATGTCTGCAGGAAGTGAGGACCCCTAAGAGCCTTGTGGAAAGGAGGGATAGGACGTGCTAACACTAAATGTTCGTGCACCCACATAGTGTTAGACACTCAATTACACTGCTTCTCCTCTTCTTCTCGTGTGTGAAATGCATGGACTGGACCAAATGCTCTCTAGGCACCCCACCAATGGGACCCCCCACATGTGAGGGCTCAGAGACACACGCTGTGGCCTGCGTGTTGTATACCTCTACCCATTCCTGTGTTGGAGCCTAGTTACAGAATTGGTGGTGCTAGGAGGTGGAGCTCGCGGGAGAGGACTAGGCCAGGGCCGAGCACTTAGGAACAGGATTGGCATCTCATAGAAAGAAGCCTAAGAGGGCTGGTGTGAAGGTGAAAAGCACCTAAGGAACCTGCTTGTCCAGACTCACATGGGGGTGGAGAGAACTGACTCCTGCAAGTTGCCTTCTGACCTCCAGATTGTGTTCCGTGGCACATGCGCCCTCCCTCAAACTCCCCCCAGTCAATAAATTAATGCAATGTAAAAATTGTAAGAACCAAAGTGCCTTAAACAGTTGTCTGCCCCATCACTGTAAGAGGACACAAGATGTCTAATTTCTGTGAATCAGAAAGTGAGCCCTCCTCACACACCAAATTTTGAGCCTTGCCACCGAAAACCATGAGAAATAAATTTCTGTTGCTTATAAGCCACCCACCCTGTGATATTTCATTACAGTAGCATGAATAGACTCAGATACATGATCGGTGAGGGGCTTGGCTCTTTGGGGCCCTTTACATCCCTAAAGTGAGGGACCACCACTACCAGAGGCCTTTGGGAGGTGGGGAGAAGATAAAGTAGAACTGCTAGCTATCTTCAACCCACAGGGGAGCAGGGAGATAAGAAGGCCTGTTGTTTAGAAAAGATAAAGGCAGGGAGGTGGTGCCCTAGAGAATGTGGGGTAGGTAGGGAAGCAGTAACTCCAGGAAGCCCCTCAGCACAGCACAGCAGGCAACTCACCCCCAGGCAGAGCTGGAGAATCCTGGGCTGTCTCTCCCATGCATTATCCACTCAATCCCCCCCCCTCAGACCTGCGGGGAGGTTTGCTATCCATATTGATTAGCTGATCAGTTGAGCCCAAGCCTGTTCCATGCAAACTTTACAGTAGCTTGCAGGGATTTACAAACCAGCCAGGGAGCAGGCAGGAGGATTCAGCAAAGAGAAGAGAAATCAATGGTGGGTCCTCTGAGTATGCCATGTGATTCACAGGCTTACCAACCAGGGCAGAATAGGGGCTCAGTGCTTCCCAAGAGCCAGTGGAGGGGGATCAGCGGTACGCATGATCGATGTACCGTCTAAATGGATCAGAATGTCAGGAGTACAGCTGTTTGGGCACTCAGCTGAGACAAGAATTCTCCCAGGAGTCTTTATGAAAAATGGCGGCATGGCCTCGGCAGGTAACACTGGATCCTTACAATAAATGGGTTCTGAGTGTTTCTTATCACAGCATCATGTCAAAGTGTGTCTCAGGAAATCAGTTCTGCAAGCACTCATACCAGGAAACAATCAAGGACAAAGGCAAGGGCAGCTGGCGGGCCTGGCGCAGCCTGGAACCACGGGGTCAACAGAGAGCCTGCTAAGATGGGCCGGAGAGGATGACGGCCCAAGCTCGTGGACACTGCCTGGGACGAAAGCTCCCAGAGTGCAGAGCGGTAGAGTGGGACACTGAGAGCTTTGGGCGGATGCGGAGGTCACCCACTTGAGAAGCCAAGCCAGTCCTGGTCAGTCAGTCCACAGCAGGAAGCCTCTCTCCTATTTAAATGACCAGTGGAACAGTTTGTAAACCCGGCAGGCAAGCCTTGGCAGCCTCAAGAAAGTGCAGGGAGCTGACAGTGAGGGGGAGGGAGAGCCGGAAGACGTAGGGGTTCAACTGCTTCTGCCGGCACCAGCCATGGGACCCTAGAACCCGGAGGGCTTTGTAGGATGGACATTGTCTGTCATGCAGGTCCCGGTGGAAATCCCATGAGTGCACAGTTTAACATTTAAACTTCATTTCCATTTATCAGTATTCAGAAAACGGGGCTTTTGTCCCTTCTTTCCCCAAGGCCTCACAATTGTTTCCCGAGTGGCCACTAGGGTGCGCCAGAGGCCTTTCCTGGATTTGACACACAGCTGCAACGCTCAAAGGCAGGCAGGTCTCACTTTTTGCTGCACTTGACTTGCCTGGGGACATGTTTCTTGTCTTTGTCATCACTACCACCACCCCACCCCACCCCAGATAAAGCTGCTCGTCTCCGTTTGCACATGGCCCGTGTGGAAATCCCCACAGCCCAGCCCGGACTCTGCCCCAGC
>CABHPQ010171062.1:0-21401 GCA_902168405.1 Peromyscus aztecus
CCCCCTCTTTTCTTCCTTTCTTTCTGGGCTTTGGGATAGATTTCACATTACCCAGCTTGGTTTTCATCCCTCTGTAGCAGAGACTGAATGTGAACTGCTGCTGCTTCTGCCTCCACTTCCCAGGGCTGGGCGTGAGCCACCCTTCCAGCAGGTTTAGATCAAGTGATTTTCCTGCCACAGCCTTCTCAGTACTGGCTTGTGCCATCATACCCAGCCCTCTTTGTGACACTTTTTGCTTTGCTTTGTAGACAAGAGTCTTGCTTTATTGCCCATGCAGGCCTCAGATTTGTTATCCTACTGCTTTAGCATCCTGACTGCTAAGATTACCAATGCCTTCTGGCCTCCAAGGTCACCACGCATGCACTTGGTGTATATTCCACATATAGACTAACATTCATTCACACAAAATAAAGATAAACCTTTAAGTGATTTATTTTTATGTGTATCAGTGTTTGTCTGCATGTCTGTAAACCACATGTGTATAATGCCTGTGGAAGCCAGAGAGCTATTGCATTCCCTAGGACTGGAGTTAATAGATGGTTATAAGATACCATGTGATTGCTGGGAATTGAGCCCACCTGCTCTAGAAGAGCAACCAGTAACCACTGAGCCATCTCTCCAGCCTAAAAAGTAAAATCTTAAAAAAAAAGTCAAACGCCATAAATGGAAAGATTGACATTTGATAAATAAAAATTATACATGTGATGATAAATATTCCAGAAACAAGCATAGTTTCTCTCATGTGGTCTCACTCTACTTCTTCTATTTATTAATCTTATCACTGTGAGCAAGTTACTTAACCTATCGGTGCCCGATTTCTTCACTTGTAAAATGAAGATACTATTACACACTTAGTAGGTTGTTATGAGGATTAAATGTAAACATTCATCTATGTTATCAGGTATACACCATCTCTTCCATGTGACTATCCTCTTCCCTAGTTGATCCATTCATCTTCTACAAAAGAAACAACCCACCCACCTATGCCCTTTGCATGTCTTTTAATCCAGGACTCAGGAGGCAGGTAGATCTCTGAGTTCAAGTCCAACCTGGTTTACATAAGTTTTAGTTTTTAGACAGTCTGGGATACATAGACCCTTTGTTTTGTTTTTGTTCTGTTTTTTTGAGGCAGAGTTTCTTTGTGTAGCCCTGGCTGCCCTGGAACTTGCTCTGTAGTAGACTAGGCTGGCCTCAAACTCAAAGATCTACCTGCCTCTGCCTCCAGAGTGCTGGGATTAAAGGTGTGAACCCACTGCCTAGCAAGATTTTTTTTTTAAATGTATGTTAAGATGAAAATTAGGCTGAGGGAATTTTTTTTTTTTTTGGTTTTTTGAGACAGGGTTTCTCTGTGTAGCTTTGGAGCCTTTTCTGGAACTCCCTCTGTAGCCCAGGCTGGCCTTGAACTCACAGAGATCTGCCTGCCTCTGCCTCCTGAGTGCTGGGATTAAAGGCGTGCGCCACCACCGCCCGGCGGGAAATTTTTATAATATAAATGATGAGTAAAATTTTGGAGGTGGTACATTAGTTTGGTAGGACCCTTGTATCCAAATACCACAGATGAGGTGGCTAAACACCTTGTTGTTTTGATTTTTTGTGAGGTTTTGAAACTGGGGGTTGATCCTGAGGCCTTGTGCATGCTAGGCAAGGATCTACCCCTGAGGTATGACCCCAGGCCCTTTGCTTCATTTTTGGAACAATCATTCCATGTTGGCCAGCCTGATTACAAAATTGATTTTCACACCTAGCCACCTAAGTAGGTGGGATTACAGTGTATACTACTGTACCCAGATAAATATTTATTTTCTGATAGTCTGAGTCTAGAAGTCCAAGAAGAGCTAAGGTGTTGCAAGCTTGGTATTTCCTGAGGCTTGTTTCCTTGCCCACCTTCTTGTTGGGGCCCCACATGGTCTTTCCTCCACTGGTACATGGCCCTGGTGTGTTTGTGTCCAAATTTCATGTTCATCTATTGGAGGGTTGGGAAGACATTCTGTATCCCAGACTGACTTGGACATACTGAGCGCTGGGATTACAG
The DNA here is from genome assembly GCA_902168405.1 of Peromyscus aztecus. Classification (NCBI taxonomy): domain Eukaryota; kingdom Metazoa; phylum Chordata; class Mammalia; order Rodentia; family Cricetidae; genus Peromyscus; species Peromyscus aztecus. The sequence continues at coordinate 2,033 of CABHPQ010171062.1, forward strand.
GTATGAGCCAACACTCTGGTCACAATTCCTTTTTCACAAGAACACAAGGCCAAGTGTGATGCCATATATCTGTAAGACTTGAACCCGGGAGGCCAGTCTGGGTATCATATTAAGAAAAATTATTTAAAAGGAGAAAGGAAATGAGAAGGAAAAAAAGGTCAGTGAGGGGAACAGGGAGGAGAAGAAAATGAAAGGGAGGAAAATATCATAAAGCAAGGAAGGGATCAACAGCCTTGAATTAAGGTTCACGTAATGAATAAGCTTTATTAAGTCAATAAGAATTGACTTTAGAGGTTGGGGATTTAGCTCCGTGGTACAGCGCTTGCCTAGCAAGCTCAAGGCCCTGGGTTCAGTCCCCAGCTCCAGAAAAAGGGGAAAAAAAAAAAGAATTGACTTTAATTAATTAAGTGAATCATGATTATTCTTTTTGTCCTTTGGGACTGTGGTGCTTTTTGTTTGTTTGTTTGTTTAATATTTAACCATTAGCCTTTTTTTTCTGTTGTTAGTTAAGAAATTTAGGGCTAGGATGTGGCTCCATTGGGAGAGTGCTTTCCTTGTGTGCACAAAGCCCTGAGTGCCATCCTGTGCATGATGGTACACACCTGTAATCCTAGCACTTGGGAGGTAAAGGGAGAGAGGGGGATCAAGGCCATTCTCATGTACATAATAAATTTGAGGCTAGTCTGGGATACACAGCACATTGTCTCCCAAAGAAAATTACACATGTATACACACACATAATTGAGACCTGGACATGGTAGAGAACTCTGTATCTCTAGCTTCCAGGGAGGTTAAGGCAAGAGATCACTTGAAACTGTCTTCAATAGAATACACACAGATCTGAGGAAAACTTTAGCTGTGCTAAATTTATAAACTATGAAATTCCCAAGCCAAGTGACAAAACTTGGGAAATTGAGGTAGACTGGTTGCTGTGAGTTCAAGGATAACTTGGGATACTGAGTGAGATCCTATATCAAAAACACAAAACAAGAGACTGGGAGATGGCTCGATGGCTCAGCTGGTAGATTGTTTGCCCCAAAGTATTAGAACCTGAGTACAGATTCCCCAAAACCAGTGTAAAAGGCTGTGTGTGGCACATAAGTGCTGGGGGGAGGGGCAGCTCTTTGTCCAGTAAACCTCGCCAAATCCATTAACTTCAGGTTCATTGTGAAACACTAAAAAATAAAGGTGGTGGGGGAGCATACTTACAATTCTAGCACTTGGGAGGTGGGGTATATCATCTCTAAATTCAAGGTTGCCAGAGCTACATAGTGAAACTCTGTTTCAATAAATGAATAAAGTAGGGGGCAGTTGAAGAAAGACACCCAGTTGTCACAATGTGTATATACAAGGCCAAAAAAAAAAAAAAAAAAAAAAAACCCAAACCCAAATGAACAAAAATGTTCCATTCCAGACACCAGACCCCCAGTTCTCTCCAAGAACCCGTTTTGTTTATTTGGGTGAGGGTGCAGGGGTGCACTCACACCCTTCCAGAAATATTGTTTGTTTTTATGGTATGCTACTGCCACTTAATACTAGTATTCTATACCTACTTCCTATGCTGCTTTTTTTTTAATTATGAAAAATTTCAAATATACTCAAAGGGAGAGATTATTTAATGAAGTCCCATGTTTCTTCTACTTCAGTATTTACCAAGAGATGGCCATTGCCCCTTTCTGGTTTATTTTAAAGTAAATCCAACTAATCTTTCTTTTCTTTTTTAAACTTTCTTTAAAGTAAAAAAAAAAAAAAAAATGCTATTTTAAGCCAGGTGTGGTGGCACATATCTTTAATCCTAGCACCAGGGAGGCAGAGGTACAAGCAGTTGAGTCTCTGTGAGCTCAAGGCCAGCTTGATCTACATAGTGAGTTCTAGGCCAGCCAAGGCTATAGAAAGAGACCCTGTCTCTTAATTAATCAACATAGAAATGTTATCTTAAGAATGCTACACACACAATAACTATAAAAGCAAGTAATATAAAAGGTAAAAAGTAGGGAGTGTCTATAATCCTTTTTTAGTAACCAGACTTTCCTTAGTAATGTAGGATAAAATATGGGTTGTATCAGTCAGTTTTCAGTTCATGATAACATACTGTCATGTGTTACTGGTATGTTTCAACAAAATGAGGTTTGTTTTGGTTCACGGTTCTTGTCGTCGTCGTTGTCATGTCCATCCCCCGTGGTTGTTTGTTTTTTTCCCTTGAGACAGAGTTTCTCTGTACAGCTCTGGCAGTCCTGGAACTCACTTTGTAGACCAGCCTGGCCTGGAATTCAGAGATCTGCCTGCCTCTGTCTCCCCAGTGTTGGGTTTAAAGGCGTGTGCCACCACCACCCAGCCATTCATAGTTCTTTAGGCCAAGTGGATAGCCTTCATGTGGTCACTTTGTTGACCAAGTACCTAGGTGATACAGGAAGGGTACAACAGGATACAGAGAGTCACATGTGTATGTTACATCTGTGGTCTGGTCGCTGTTGTACTGTAGTCCAATATGACCTTCAGCTCACCAGGTAGCCCTGGGTTGCCTCTAAGGAACCTTCTGCCTCCACCTGGGTTGTGAAATTACAAGTGAAAATGGCTGTGTCTGGCTTTTTTTTTTTTTTTTTTTTTTTTTAATGGTCCTTGGGGTTGATCTAGGATCTTTATTTCAGATGTTTTGAGATTGTCAGTTGCCAAGCAGTGATGGTGTTTGCCTTTAATCCCAACACTCAAGAGGCAGAGGCTGGTGGGTCTCTGTGAGTTTGAGGCCAGCCTGGTCTACAGAGCTAGTTCCAGGACAGCCAAGGACACAGAGAAACCCTGTCTCAAGAACACACACACACACACAACCAGGAAAGAGATTGTCAGTGATGAATATATCAATTGTTACTTCTTTTTCTGATTTAAATATAGATATGAGTATAATTTGTGTATCTATTTTCCTGTTGATGGACATTTGAGTTGTATAGTTTGTGATTGTTAATGAGCAAGGATTAAATGAGAAATTTTAGTACAAAGTATTTTTTGGACCGATTTTCATGTCTTCTGACTAAATCCTTAGAAATTAAATTAATAGATTATAGGCAAGCATATAACTGGCTAAAATCTGTCTTACAAATGATGTGCCATTTTATACTCATACTCATAATAAAGGTTTCTGTTGTTATACAGTTTTAACTTTGGTATTTCCCATCTGTCTCATCTGTTTAATGATTCTGTGCTGTTTTATTTTAAGGCTGTGACATAATTTAACTAGTACTCTGTTTATAGTCTTTTTTTTTCTAGTATTTTACTACAGTTAATTCTACAGAGATTTGTGTATATATGCAAATATATAAAACAGCATTTTGAAGTGTATTGCTGTCAAAGGATAAAGTCAAAGTTTCTTCCACTGAGATCATGCCAATTGGTACCCCCAACCATATCTTGAGTTCCTGGTTTTTCTTTTCCCTTCTGTTTTGGGCATCAAATTTAGGATCTTGAGCATGTTAGACAAATATTTCCACTCAAGTATTTTCCTAGCCTATGTTTAAAATATTTTTCTCAAATGTTCTGAATTTTTGCCAGTCTGCTAGGTGGAGAGGAAAAAAGAAAAAACACAAAAAAACTCAGTATAGGGATTGGAGAGATAGCTCGGCAGTCAACTCTGAACTCCAGGCCCAGGCGGTCCGACGCCCTCTTTTGGCACCTCTGGGCACTGGACACACACAGTGCACAAACATACAAGCAAAACACAGATGTAAAAAAGTTTTTTCTGAATCTTAAAAATGAAAGAAAAATGTTACAGGTAAGCATTATAGCATATAATTGTAATCCCAGCACTTGGGAGGTAGAAGCAGGAAAACAGAAGTTCAAGGTCATTATTCATTACATAGAAAGTTTGATGGTAGCCTGTGTTACAGAAGCCCTTATCTCAAAAAAAAATTTTTTCAATTATATCTTTTTCTATGAACTGTTTTCATGTCATTTTTTTATCTCTGTTCTGCTATTCATCCCTTTTTGTTGTTGTTGCTCAAACTTCTTATGCTCAGTAAGTATGTGTATAGCATTTTCCTTTGTTTTCTCTAGCTTTGCTTATATGGGATTATATTTTGCATAAAACCTTAAGTTAGTAAATACTGTCAAATTTGTCAATTTGTTGGAGTAATTTTGCCTACTCAAATTATTTTAGAAGTTCTTTAGATTTTCTTACTATATATTTAACATCTTTCCTTTGGAGGTGTTTCTTGGATCCTCTCTGCCTGGCCAGCAATCTCCAGTCTCAGTTACTGAGCATGTGCATTGGTGTTTTGCCTGCATGTATGTCTGTGTGAGGGTGTTGGATCCCTTGGAACTAGAGTTACAGACAGTTGTGAGCTGCCATGTGGGTGCTGGGAATTGAACCTGGGTCCTCTAGAAGGGCAGCCAGTGCTCTTAACCACTGGGCCATCTCTCTAGCCGCAGTTTTACTACATTTTCTTTCATGTATATTTTACACTTTGCTCAGACTTACTCCGTGTGTGAATTACTGTCTGCTATGACGTCAGACAGGTGTGCTCCGTAGACACAGTGGGGAGGCAGCTCGGGTGATGGTGGCAGGCAGGAATTTGAGTCAACTGGTCCACATTTTGTCTGCAGTCCGGAAAGAGAGAGAGAAATGATGGCATTCAGCTCTTTCTTCTTTTTCCACTTTACTCAGTCTTGGACCCAGGCCTACAGGGATGTTGCCCCCTGCATTAGGGTGGGCTTTCCCTTCTCAGTTGACGCTCTCTAGAAATGTTCTTACAGAAATGCTCGGGGTGTGTCTCCTAGGTGATTCTAAGTCCAGCCTACTTGACAACGAGTGTTAGCCGTCACAGCTCTCTAGTACTCTCTCATTTCCTTCCCTTTCATCTAGTCCCTTTTACTTTCCTTCTTTTTTGTTTTGTTTTTAATTTATTGAAACAGTCTCATTAGTGAGACTGGTCTTGAGCGCATTGATCTTCCTCTGAGTACCAAGTGCTGAGATTATAGGTGTGCACCATCATCCGTCACACCCAGCTCTACTCTCATGTCTGATATGCATATATTTCTTTCTTAGTCTGCCCTATTTTAGTGGATATGATGACCTCCAGTTCTGTCCATCTCCTGCAGGTGGCATAATTCCATTCTTCCCTGTGGGTGAATCAATCTCCATTATGTGTATATACCACATTTTCTTTATTCACTCATCAGTTGGTGGCACAATTCCATAACTTGACTGTTATAAATAGTGCCACAGGAAACAGATGTGCAGGTATCCTGTGGTCTGCTGACCTCGATACCTTCTGGAAGATACATACTTAGGTGTGATATAACCGAACCATGCGATAGTTTTTTAGTGTGTAAGGAACCTCCATACTGATTTCCATAGTTGCTGGACTAATTAAAACTCATGCCAGTGATACTTAATGGCTCCCTTTACCCCACTTCCTTGCCCACACTTGTTTTCTTGCTTATAATGTGACTGAAATGGAATCTTGATGTAGTTTTTGTTTGCATTTCTCTGATGGCTAAGGATATTGAACATTGTTGTTAGCAGTGTTTTAAAGACCCTGTCTATGTAGCCCAGAATAGCCTTTTTTTTTTAACTTTTTAAAGTGGGGGGGGGGCATTTTGCAATTAGAGGGACAACTTCCAAGAGTCAGTTCTCTCTTCCTACCATGTTGGACCTAGGGATCAAACTCAGGCCCTCAGCATTGGCGGCAAGTACCTTTATTCATTGAGCTGTCTCACTGACCCCCAAGCTAATCTTAAAGTCCAGTCTTCAAAAGTTTAGTGGCCAGTTTTAGTTCATTAGAGAGCTGTTTGTTTAATAATTCATTTGCCATTTGTTGATTGAATGGCTTATATTTTGGGTGCTTAATATTTTTTAATTCTGTAAAATAAATGTTTATATTTATTTATTTGTGTGTGTATGTATGTCAAAGGACCAACGTGCTAAGATGCTCATGTCCAAATCAAAAGACAACTTGCAGGGATTGGTTCTCTCCATCATGTGGGTTCAAGGATTGAACTCAGTTTGTCAGACTTGCTACTAAGCGCAAGTACCCACTGAGTCATCTTTTCCAACCTTAAATTCTTTATATAGTCCAGATATTATTCCTTGTCCAATGTACAGTAAGTAATTTTTTTCCATTCTATGGATTTTTCTTTTCCCCATGGTAATCATTTCCTTTGCTGTGGAGGTGCTCTTTATTTGAGAAAACCCTGAATTCTGTTTTATTGGTATGGGTATCTAGACACCATGCTGGTTTTGTTGCTATGGCTCTGTAGTATAATTTGAAACTAGATATTTTGATAACTCCAACATTGTTCTTTGGCTCAATTATTTTAGATACTTGGGGTCTTTTGTGCTTCCATACTAAATTTTAAGGTTTTTTTTCTATTGCTGAAAAAAAATTGTGGTAATTTTGATAGGTATTATATTGAGCCTGTAGATTGCTTTTGGAGATGTATCGCTTTTTATAGCATTGGTTCTTTAAATCTCTAAGCATGAGAAGTCTCTTCTTCTAGTGTTTTCTGTTCTGTGTTTAAAGTTTTAATTTTAGCAATCTTTCGTCCTCTTTAGGGCTTTTGTAAGTTGGATTTTTTTCTCTTGATTTCTTTCTCAGCATAACTTTATTTCTCTGTACTTTAGGATCAGCTTATCTAATTAAAAACATTTTTAATCAGATTTATCTACCCATTTACCAAAGTTTGTCTTTATAACCTATAAGTTTTTTACTTTTCTTTGTATGAATGATTTTATATCTTCAGAGATTTAATCATCTAGCTAATCATTACTTTTATAAATGGTATCTTTTCTTCATTGTATTCTGTCCTACTCTGAATAGGAATATTACTACTAATTCATTTATTTATGTATTTGCTGTGCTAGCCAAGTGCTACCACTGGACCATCTCCCAACCCCTAGGAATATTGATTTTTACAAATTAGCTTTAAGTTATGCAAGTTTGCTCAATTCTATTATTTCTGTCATTTGATTCTTTTCCATTTTCTGGGGATATATCATGCTGAAAAATAATTTCTCCATTTTTGTATCATGAACTACAAGTATTAAACTACTATAAAAATGATTTATTTAGCCACTTGAAAGAATAAAGTAGACCTAAATATATATATATTTATAGATATGTAAATATTTAAAAATTTATGTATCTATAAATGTAAATTTATACATCTATATATATTTATATGGTATATGTTACATTATTATGAATGTAACATAAATATGTATTATATTTATTGGATTTTGGAGACAGGGTTTCTCTGGGTAGCCCTGGATATCCTGCAAATTAGCTTTGTATACCAGGCTGGCCTTGAGATCCACCTGCCTCTGCCTCCTGAGTGCTGGGACTAATGGTGTGTGCCACTATGCCCAACTGACCTAAAATACATTAAGAAAACTGTCTTGGGGCTGGAGAGGTGGCTCTATGGTTAAGAGGACTGACTGCTCTTTCAGAGGACCTAGGTTTGATTCTTAGCACCCACATGGCAGCTTACAGCCATCTGTAACTCCAGTCCCAGGGGATCCCACATCCTCTTCTGGCCTTTGTGTGTACCAGGTGTAAAAGTGGTGGACAGACATACATGCAGGCAAAAACACCCATTCACTAAAATAAAAATAAAAAAGGAAAGAAAACCATCTCAAAGAAATATTTTTAACTAAGCTTGAAGGTGTGGTGGCATACACCCCTAATCCCAGAACTCAGGAGGCAGAAACAGGTAGATCTCTGTGACTTCAAGACCACCATGATCTATATAGTGAGTTCTAGGACAGCTGGAACTATGCAGAGAGAGACCTGCCTTTTAAAAAAAAAAAAAAGAAGAAGAGCTAGGAGTTAGCTGGTGGCGCACACCTTTAATCCCAGCACTCGGAAGGCAGAGGCAGGCAGATACCTGTGAGTTCGAGGTCAGTCTGGTCTACAAAGTGAGTTCCAGGACAGGCACTAAAACTACACAGAGAAACTCTGTCTCAAAAAACAAAAAAATCAAAAAAAAAGAATATATATGAAATGATTATTTTGTCAGAGGCCAATGGAAGTGGTTCATAGGCCATGCAGGTTTGACTACCTAAGTTTGATCCCTGAACCCATGGTAGAAGGGGAAAGAATTGACCCAAAAACGTTGTCCTCTGACACCTGAATTTACATACACACACAATACAATAGTAAGTTTTGTTTTGGTTTGTTTTTTTCATGAGAACTTTGGAATAAAATGTACATCTATTAGCATAGGCAAATACTTTTAAAAGTCTTCTTTTTGAAAGCTGGCATAGATGTAATACCAGTACATGGGATAGAGGCAAGATGTTTGAGAGTTCAGGGCCAGCCTGGAACACAGATACATAAGTCACTGCCTCTTTAAAAAAAGTTCTCACTTTGAGAGTTCTAAGCAATTAACTGTATTTCCTCTACAGAAGAGACGTTCAAACCGCCAAGTTAAACGAAAAAAATATACAGAGGACCTGGATATAAAAATAACAGATGATGAAGAAGAGGAAGAGGTAGATGTAACTGGTCCAATAAAACCCGAGCCTATCCTCCCAGAACCAGTGCAAGAACCTGATGGAGAGACTCTGCCTTCCATGCAGTTCTTTGTGGTAAGCTAACACCAGCCACTTGAGAGTTGTTTTCCTCACCCCACCGTGTATGTGTGTGTGTGTGTGTGTGTGTGTGTGTGTGTGTGTGTGTGTGTGTTTTACTGGTCTACTGTGTTGTTGTTTTGAGATCGGGTTTTATTCTGCAGCCAGGCAGCAATCCTCTTGCCTGTGTCTCAGCCTCTGGAGTGCAGGGGTTGCTGGTGTGAACTACCACACCCAGTTTTATTCTTTCAACCATTAGTTGACTGACAACCTCTTTCACTACAGGAGAATCCCAGTGAAGAAGATGCTGCTATTGTGGACAAAGTGCTTTCCATGCGAGTTGTGAAGAAAGAGGTGAGGCCCTCTGTCTTTGATGTCTGTCATTCATAGCATCTTTAATGCTGCATTCATAGATATATGGGTTTCACTTTTAGAGAATTGTTTATTTTTCCTATGATGGGGATTCTCTACCACTGATCTGCACTCCCACTTCACAACTTTTATTTAATGAGCACCTTTGAATGACAGAATATATTGTTAGAATGTTGTTTTTAAGAGATGGCATATGAAAGCTAGATAGAAAACAAGTTTGTCTTACCATCTCTTCTTTCACTATTTTTTTACAATGGATAAAAGATTACTATTTTCAGCTCTCAGGACTCTAGTGCTAGATTGGTTCCTTGATCAATGAAATATTCAGGAAACATTAGGATGAAGTTTTGCCATGTGTAGATGAAATTAAAAGATCTGTCTTTGATAAGTGACTATAATTTCTGTATTTCTTCTCAGCTTCCTTCTGGACAATACACTGAGGCTGAGGAATTCTTTGTCAAGTATAAGAACTAGTAAGTTATGTGCACTCAGAGCTGCTCACCCTAAATCCATAGGCTGTGGAAAGGCCTCCCATGGACACTCCTGCTCACCCCATAGACTGTGCAAGGGCCTCCCATGGACACTACTCACCATAAACTCCATAGACTGTGGAAGAGTCTCTCATTACTGCTTACCCTAAATCAACAGGCTGTGAAAGAATCTCCTGTGGAGACTTATGTAGTTGGGAATATGCCTTATGCCCCTCCTTTTTATTGTTGTTTTTGTAAGTTTTTCCAAAGACTAATCAGAAATTTCAGGAATTGAAATGACTGTTTCTTTTCAGGAAATTGGGGTAAGAGCAGTCTCTGATACAATCCCTTGTAGTCTTCTCTGCCTTATTTAAGGCTTTATTATTCTAAATTGTAGTTTGTGAACCAACAAAATTAGCATTACTTGGGTGCTGGTAGGAAGTGTGGCTGTCTAGGTGTACCCCAGAACAGGTGGTTTGTGTGCACAAGTTTCAGGAACACTGACCTACGCTATCTCCTGTTAAAGCACACATTGTCCCACCTGTTGCTGGCTAGTCCCCAGCTTCCCAGTGCTAGAGTCCCAGGCTCCATTCTCATAGCATGACTGCCTCTCTCCACCTGCTGCAGCTCCTATCTGCACTGTGAATGGGCAACTATCTCCCAGTTAGAGAAGGATAAGAGGATCCATCAGAAATTAAAGCGGTTCAAAACCAAAATGGCTCAGATGAGACACTTCTTCCATGAGGTAAGTAGGAATCAGTAATGACGATGATTTCTTTTTAATCTTTTTGCTTTTTTTTTGAGACAGCAGGATCTTGTTGTATAATTCAGGTTGCCCTCAGACCCCCTCTTCCTGCCTTTACCTCTCAAGTGCTGGTATTACAGAGCTGTACCATCACATGGCCTTCCCTTTCTTTCCTAGCGTAAATTAGTTACCAGGCTATCAAATGCTTGGTTAAAAGCATAGACTTTTAATTTTGATTATTTAGTTGGTGCTGTGCCATTGTTTTCCTGGGTGTAGTTATGATTTGTTAGATAGCTATAAAGTTCGGTACTATGAGATTGTGATAAGTCAGTGTAATGGAGGGTTTTCAGGAAGACAGTACAGTAGCCTGATCCATACTCAATCCTCTTCTCTCCAGTACTGCTCTTTAACTATCAACTGTCTCTAGCTACAAACAACTCTCTCACTAAGAGAAAACTGGGTGATTTTGAGACAGTCTTATGTGGCCCAGGCTGACCCACTGTGTAACTCTACCTTAAACTTGGGGTCCTCTGTCCTCTGGTCTTGCCTTTACCTCTGAGTGCTAGGACCATAGGCCTTACACCACCACACATACTTTATATGTACTGAGATGTAACTCATGGCTTCCTGTGTACTGAACAAGCTCTCTGCCAACTGAACTTCTCCAGTCTGAGAGAACTTGTAAAAATCAAATATCTAATCTAGTATCAGTAGAAATAGTAATAAAAGAACTTTAATTTCTTATATCTAGGGTTACTACCAATTAAACATTGAAGCTACATAAGGAAAGAAATGTGTCTATAATATTTAACAATGTAGAAGTTATTCATGACCTCGACTTTTAATTGTATTATGCAAGCAGAAGGGAGAGTGAAAAGAGATGAAGAAATGGAGGTGGCATCTGTGTGAAACACTTGGGAAAGCTTAATGAAGCAGAGCAGAAAAACAGTTTCAGAGTGATAGTCAAGAAGAGGTATTCGTTTGCTTTATGAAATATAATAGAGCAAGTTTATATGTTTTAGTGACTGGTTCAACAGACAGAGAATACTCAGAAGACCAGAAAGAATCCAGAACATGTATGGAGACAGTAGGCTGTTAGGGAGAAAGGATTCTGTGTCTGATACCAGGTGAAGAAAATAGATTTATAGATTTTGTTTGTTTGTTTTTTAAGACAGGGTTTCTGTGTTAGTCTTGGCTGTTCTAGAACTCACTCTGTAGACCAGGCTGGCCTCAAACTCACAGAGATCCACCTGCCTCTGCCACATGAGTAAGGTTTATAGATTTTAATGCTATGAAAATACACAGTTCCCATTAGTATATTTTTAATCTTGTAAAGATGAAGTAGAAAGGTATAGGTAGGTTTACTGTACAGTGATTTTCTTGCCTTATTGTTTGGTTTCATAACTCACCTAGGATGAAGAACCCTTCAATCCAGACTACGTAGAGGTGGATAGGATATTGGACGAGTCTCACAGTGTTGACAAGGATAATGGTGAGGTGAGTTGGGTGTGGAGAAACATGAAAAGCCTTCTGCAAATTTCTCCTGGTTTGCTTGCCAATCCTTTATTTTTCAGATGTGGCCGAAAAATCCCTTGGACTGAAGGTATTTCTGAATTTCTTTTGTGGGCTTCTTAGAAATATAGTGGGAAGGCGAAGGAGCGGAAGAACGGGAGGTGCCTGTGCCAGGCACCTCAGAGCTCCAGTTGCAAGTATGGAGGGTTCCTCCTCACCATGGCCTGTCTCCCTCTGCAGACTGTGTGGGAGACTGTGCACTAGTCCCCAGTCAATGAGTGTAAGAACACTTGCACAGGTTTCTGGCTTTCTCTATTTCCTGAACTCACCATTAGTTCAGTTCTTTTCATTTGTCATTTTGGATCCCTGCCCACAGTTCCCATTATAGAAGTTTAGGCTGAGGCTACAAGATACTTATTTTCAAGTTGGTTTTCTGGGAATTTTTCTTTCATAAACTGGTCTGGGAATCACTGTAATAATACTTCTACAGATTGGGAAACATACTCTGTTTATGCTCAAATACTTGAAGTTTTACAGATTTCCTGTTTGATCCTACAAAGAGTCACACTAGATCTAAGCCAAAAACGAACTCACCCTTGTCTTAAATTATATATAGATATCACACTGCCATTTCTTCTGAAATGCTTCACTTTCTCTTTGCTTCAAGCTGTTGCTGGCTTAGCTTTACAAAGTTTTTATGGCTTGTGACAGTGACCAAGAGAGGATAGGTTTCTGTTTAGACATTAGTGCTAAGTGGTAAGCTAGGCTTACTAGCTAGGAGATTCATTCCCACATGTCACTCCACCAGGATCTGTGAGTCAGAGTCTTCCTTCTCTAACACTGCAAAGTTGACCTTGTCTTCTCAGACGTCAGAGTAACTCAGATTGTACCTTAGATACACAGGGCCTATTAATGTTTTAATGTCTACAGAGTCTACTAAGTATAAAATATATAATATATATTCTCCTCTTGGGTTTAGGGTCCATGGTGTTACGTGTTTGTTTCTGGGAGTGAATGGAGAATAGGCAGATCATCTGGAAGTTGGCTGTCCTTAAATTCTCATCATTTTCAGGATCTCAGCCTTTCCTACCTTGGCAATTTATATTTCCTATCACCATAAGTAACTGGCCTTATGTTTGAACCCTTTGAAATGTGTAACTGGTGTCGTGCTAAAAATGTTCTGGCTTTTTGATATTATAGTTAATGTTCTCAATATTTGACAGTAATATTCTGTGTATCCATTTCCCCCTCTGCAAAGTAGGTTTGATTTTCATCTATTTTTCATTAGCTAACAATGGAAATAAGTATATTATTTAGAAAAATAAGTTAATATGCTGGAAATATGTGACTTATACAAAAGGTTTTAGATAAGGAATGACTCAAGTCCCTACAGGAAAGAGCCATTGGATCATTTCTAGGGATCCCTTGATCTGTGACAGTGGAGGCTCTTTCACACTTTATGGTAGCTGTTTTAAGGAATGATCTGTGAAGTCATAGTTAAAGATTCCTATGAGTGCACTATACCTAATGTTTTTGTTTTGTTTTATTTTTTTGTTTTTTGAGACAGGGTTTCTCTGTGTAACAGTCCTGGCTGTCCTGGAACTCACTCTGTAGACCAGGCTGGCCTCAAACTCACTGAGATCCGCCTGGCTCTGCCTCCCAAATGCTGGGATTAAAAGCGTGTGCCACCATCACCCGGATTGTTTTGGTTTTTGAGACAGGGTCTTTTTGTGTAGCCTTGCCTGTCCAGCACCTACCTCTGTACCAGGCTGGCCTCGAACTCAGATAGGTCCTGTGTGCTAAGATTGAAGGCATGGGTCACCATGCCTGGCTATGCCTGTTCTTTCTAATTGTACTTGCTTTATATAAGCTTGTAGTGGAAGTGCTATCACAGGAGTGAATGATCATCTTTTTCATTTTACTTTTGTGGTGCCCAGGCAAACCCAGGGCCAGTACTCCAGCCCATCAATGACTATCCTTACTTACAAAAACAGAAGTGGTATTGCCTCCCCCTCCTGCAGTGGATGCCTATAGAACAGGACTATAGTTGGAGCTTCAGCATTTCTTCCTTGAGCCGTGGCTGGTGGATTCAGCCTGGCGTTTTCAGCATCTGTGGAGCTGATACTCTGAAATCCGGTATTAGAGTCAAGTCCGTACCCTTCAATCACCACTGCTTCGGCCCTCTTCTCTCCTAGCCTGTCATCTACTACCTGGTAAAGTGGTGCTCTCTGCCCTACGAGGACAGTACGTGGGAGCTAAAAGAGGACGTTGATGAGGGCAAGATTCGGGAATTTAAGCGGATCCAGTCGAGGCACCCAGAACTCAAAAGGGTGGTAGGTACATTTGGATGTAGAAGATAAATGTAGTAATGTAAAGGACTATTATATCAAGGCTTTTTTTTTTTTTTTTTTTTTTTTTTTTTTTTTCTCCCACTGGCAGAAGGTTTTGTTATAAGTTTAGCTTTCTACTGTGGAAATTCTCTAACATGTAAAGAAGGGTTGACTAAATGATATAATGCACCCATCTTCACTAAGGCAAAAATTACTAATACATGCTCAATTATGTGTCTTACTTTAAATCAAATTACACACCCCTTCATTTCATTTGTAATTATTTCACCATTTATTTAAAAGGTAAATATTATCTTTCTTAATCAAGTACCAGTCATGTATACATATCTCTGTTTGTCTTCTGTTTTTGTTTTGTTTTTTGTTTTTTTGAGGCAAGGTTTCTGTGTAGTCCTGTCTGTCCTAGAACTCGCTCTGTAGACCAGGCTGGCCTTGAACTCACAGAGATCCGCCTGCCTCTGCCTCCCGAGTGCTGGGATTAAAGGCGTGGGCCACCACCGCCTGGCAAGAAAAGAAACCCAGGGTCCCTCTGAGGGCTGGGGTAACAAGCATGTAGTGTTGCACCAAATTTTCTTTAAGGATGTCAGTCTAACTTCCTTTCTCTCTCTCTCTCTCTCTCTCTCTCTCTCTCTCTCTCTCTCTCTTTCCTTAAGATTTATTTATTTTACGTGTATGTGTGCTTGGTCTGTACACCAGGACAGGGCATTGACTCCCATGGTTCTGTGGTTATAGACAGTTGTGAGCCTCCATGTGGATGCTGAGATTGAACTCAGGACCTCTGGAAGAGTGGCCAGTGTTCTTTACTCTGGAGCTATCTCTCCAGCCCTCTAAATTTCTTTAAAGTAGTTTCCTGGCATCTTCCTGAAGTACCCAGTAGGCAATCTTTCTTTTAAAAATAACATGCATTCATAAATTTAAATGTATTTCATAGATTATAATCCAAGCAATATTTTTCATTTGATTAAACTACTAGAATTAGTAATTTTATTAGTGTCACTGTATCAATAATTCACATTTTTTACTTTTTAGAATCGCCCACAGGCAAATGCCTGGAAGAAACTGGAGCTGTCACATGAATATAAAAACAGAAACCAATTACGGGAATATCAGTTAGAAGGGGTCAACTGGCTCCTCTTTAATTGGTATAACAGGTAAAGAAAAGTGAGCTTATAACATGTAAACTTAGTCTGGGAATTATTTTTATACATAATTTTTTCCTAAGTAGATTCTTTTTATTAAGATCAAAATTTTTGGCATATTCTTCTCCCCTACCCCGAAATCTACAGGCAGAACTGCATCCTGGCTGATGAAATGGGATTAGGCAAAACCATTCAGTCAATTGCCTTCTTGCAGGAGGTATATAACGTAGGCATCCATGGGCCCTTTTTGGTCATTGCTCCACTGTCCACCATTACTAACTGGGAGCGAGAATTCAATACATGGACAGAGATGAACACTATTGTGTACCATGGCAGCCTGGCCAGCCGGCAGATGAT
This sequence comes from Peromyscus aztecus, assembly GCA_902168405.1. NCBI lineage: Eukaryota > Metazoa > Chordata > Mammalia > Rodentia > Cricetidae > Peromyscus > Peromyscus aztecus. The sequence goes on from CABHPQ010171062.1 coordinate 17,536, forward strand.
TCAGCAGTATGAAATGTACTGTAAAGATTCCCGGGTAAGTGATATTCTTGGGAATGCTGTGTGTATGCAAGTAGGCCAAGGTACCTAGTATTGCAGGGGCTACTTATGAATTAAAGACGTCCATTGAGGCTCTCTGTGATTTCAGGTCTTCTTTTATGGAATAGTATGATTTGACTTAACTGTTTCCACCCAGTAGACACTATGAGCCACCAACCATTCTGATTTAACATATGAATACATCATTTTAATGGATTGGTTTGCTTGTTTGAGTCACTCTTATGGTGCGACCTAGCCTGGCTCCCTGAATACTGAGATGGTAGTTATGCACCACCATACCCAGCTGATACATGTAATTTAAATAGAATTTTAATTGCACTGATTAGTTTTAAAGTATTTTTCAGAGTGATAAACTTACAAGTGGTAATAAACTTAAATGTGCAATTGCCCTTTTTTTAAAATGAGTCCAGTTTTAATAAAATATGCTTTTTCGTAAGGGAAAATATTTTGAATCACCCATTTTGTATTAATAGCAGATTTATTAATTATTTACTGCTGTTTCTTTTATGATTTTTATCTCTAAGCTAAATTGTCTCATTATGGTTCTTAATTTTGTTGAAATTATTTGATTTTTGGCAGACTTTAGAAAGGGTCCAACATTAACATGTTCCATATTAGCTATTGCCACTTGTATTTTTATTTATTTTAGTATTTTTGAGATAAGGGCTCAATATGTAGCCCAGGTTAGCCTCAAACTTGTGTTCCTATCCTCTTGGCTTCCTAAATCATTTGGCTACACGAAGTTCCCTGGCTTGGCTTCCACTTTTTTTTTCCTGTAGTATGTTTCAGCATTGTTCAACATTTTGTGGATCTCATTGTTAACTTAGGGAATGATCTAAGAAAGATTTACACCAGCTGAGCATACAACAGTCAGACATGTCCAGCTCCACTCAGTGTGGTAGGCCTGCCATTTTCCCAAGAAGCTGAATCGGTTGAGGAAAGTATGTATCACGTTCAGTGATTTGGCACTGACTCTGGGGGATATAAACAGTGATGGAAGTTGGTGGTAGTGCAGTTGTTCTTCGTTAATCTTCCTTAAATATAGCAAGGACATTCAGAACTCTGCAGGTGGGCATGTGTTTAGGAGGCGCCTTTTCTGACTGCTCCGATTTCGTGACTAGGGTCGCCTCATCCCAGGTGCATATAAGTTTGATGCCTTGATCACCACTTTTGAGATGATTCTGTCAGACTGTCCTGAGCTTCGTGAGATTGAATGGCGTTGTGTCATCATCGATGAAGCCCATCGGTTGAAGAACCGGAATTGCAAGCTACTTGATAGTCTCAAGCACATGGACCTGGTAAGTTCTCCAGAGGGACTTGTAGACACAGACATCTGAAATTTAATCTAATTGTCCTGTGAAATGAAAATTGCCCTAACTTAGCAGAGAAAAATAGAATGAAAACCTATATTTAGGGGCCTCTGAAAATCATGAAAGGTTATAACTTTTAGATTTGGAAATTACTTGTAAATGAGTGCTTCTTAATCATGAGGAACAATGGGAAGGTACCTTAGGTACCTATCCCAAAGATTAACATTTAAAACAACAACTGTGTTTTTCATGATTCTCTGGTTGAGCCACTTGGGCCACATTCAGCTACTACGTTCTTCTGGTGATCTTTCCTGGGCCTCTAGTGGTGCTGCAGCTGACAGTTGATACTAGTTACTCACTGGACCACTTAGGTCATCTTACATGTGGCCTCTGACTTTCTAATGGGCCAGATTGGGTGGGCTTCCTTACAAAGTGACCTCAGGACAGTATTGAAAAGGGTCCAGTAGAGCTGTGGAGCCCATGAACTCTGAGACTCACAGTGTCGGAGCTAGTCACAGGGAAGCCTGGATTCCAGGGGTGAGCCTTACTGGGAGAAAGTACAGAGAACAAACAACTGTATTTAGTCCACCACAGAAACATTCCATGCAGGGGCAAGTTAGGATTTCTGTGGGTAGTTAATGTGGAGAGACATGAATTTGGAAATAGTGTAAATCTAAGTACTTTATTTGGTTAAAGTCAGTATTTACTTAGTTTCAGTACGTTAGATAAGGGCATTTCCTAAATGGTTTTTGTTACTGAGTAAGCAAGTCAAAGAAAAGTTAAGGCAGTAATCTGGCTCACTATCAACATAGTGTAGATAAACTAAAACTAAACTAACTATATACTTGATGGGAATCTATGCAAATCCTTTTGTCTTCTCACTACAGGAGCATAAAGTGTTACTCACAGGAACACCATTGCAAAATACTGTAGAGGAACTATTCAGCCTACTTCATTTCTTGGAACCTTCACAATTCCCTTCAGAATCAGAGTTCCTTAAGGATTTTGGAGATCTCAAGACAGAGGAGCAGGTAAGAAATCTGTCTGGTGAGGTATTAACTCAGGATCTGAGGTCTTGCTGAAGTTTTACCCATAGCATCTGTAGCATTATCTATAGTCTTCAGATAGTGGAGAGCAAATTTTCTGTGTTTCCGTGTAATCTGATTTGTTTCTTTTTCTGTTTATATTGTAATGTAATGCTATTGGTTTCTTTTTCTCTTTATGATGTAGTGTAATGTAATGTTGTTTCTTTTTCCCTTTATGATATAATGTAATATTAATGGTTTCTTTTTCTCTGTATAATGAACCACAGGTTCAAAAGCTACAGGCCATTCTCAAGCCAATGATGCTGAGAAGACTCAAAGAGGATGTTGAAAAAAATTTGGCTCCCAAACAGGAAACTATTATTGAAGTAGAGCTTACCAACATCCAGAAGAAATACTACCGAGCTATTTTAGAGAAGAATTTCTCCTTCCTTTCCAAAGGAGCAGGCCATACCAACATGCCTAATCTACTGAACACAATGATGGAGTTACGCAAGTGCTGCAACCACCCATACCTCATCAATGGTGAGGGTCTTAAAGACTTAAAACGAACGGGGCACTGACTCTGTAACTGGGTTATGGGCTGTGACTTGGGAAAAGATTCTCCTTTTAAAAACAAATTTCCTAAGTTTATTATCTTTTCCTAAATATTTATGAATAGTTCATATCTTAGCTATTGTGTGTGTGTGTGTGTATCATGGGGACTGGGACTTGAGTGCGACAGCACACATGCGGAGGTCAGAGGACAACATTATGGAGTCTGTTCGCTCCTTTCACCTTCCTGTGGGTTATGGGGCTCAGACTGAGGGTGCCAGGCTTGCAGGGCAAGCACCTTTATCTAGGGAGCAATCTTGCTGACCACTCTGATGATTATAGTTCCTTGGTTTTACATAATCTCCCAAACTAAATAGGATTTCCTATGTAGAATTTCATGAATAATAACTCAGGTTATTCTGCGTTCTGAATAAATGTTCTTACTGGTACTTCATAATACATTTTTTGGGGGGAGGTGGCTGTATGTTAATAATAGTGAATCTGTTCTGATTTAGTCCTTGTCCATGTTATTTACATGTTTGTTTGTTTGTTTGTTTTTTTTAACTCAGTTTATTCAGGAGACACCTGCCTTAATTGGCATGTTTTATATAGCAGAATAAAAGATTAGTTTGGATATTTTGTTGCTGAACTTTTGGTGTGAAATGCTAATATTAGTGCTAAAGGAGACGGTTAAGAGCATTTGCTACATAAACATGAGGACATGAATTTGAATTCCCGGAACCCATATAAAACACTGGGCATAGCCACACACACACCAGTGACTTAAATGCCATGGGAGTAGAAACAAGAGGATTGCTGGGCATGTCAACTGTTGGCCTCTGAGTGTACTGGGTCATGCTCCTGGACACAAATTCGTGTGTGTGTGTGTGTGTGTGTGTGTGTGTGTGTGTGTGTGTGTGTG